>NW_021011511.1:1176031-1363650 GCF_003987935.1 Bombyx mandarina | reverse complement strand
GCCTTTGTCTTAAGGCACTGAGGATATTTTGGCCGAGAAGTACAACCAATGTGTGTTACCAGTGATGACTTACGGCTCGGAGACGTGGTGCTTCACTAGGGATCTTTTTAGAAGGCTCAAAGTCGCGCAGCGAGCTATGGAGAGGGCTATGCTCGGCATTTCTCTACGTGATCGAATCCGAAATGAGGAGATCCGTAGAAGAACGAAGGTTGCTGACATAGCCCGTAGAATTAGTGAACTGAAGTGGCAATGGGCCGGCCACATAGCACGAAGAGAGGACGGTCGTTGGGGCAGAAAGATCCTGGAGTGGCGACCACGTACTGGCAAGCGCAGTGTGGGACGGCCACCTACTAGATGGACCGACGACCTAGTAAAAAGCGCTGGGTCTCGTTGGATGCAGGTGGCAATGAACCGGTCGCACTGGAAATCTATTGGAGAGGCCTATGTTCAGCAGTGGACGGCGATAGGCTGAAATTATATATATATATAGATAGATTTTAATATGATTGTACCTAATTAAAGCTTCTTCTTCGTCGCTTTCTTCATTGCTGAATGTCGTGTCCTTGAAAATTCACCGTTGCCTGTCTCGTGAGCTGTTTCCATCTCGTCCGGTCCTCAGCTGCTCGAATGGCGGTTGCGACTGGAAACCCAGTTAGAGCGGTTACTTGATCACACCAACGGCTAGGTAATCGTCCTCGGGGTCTCTTTCCTTCTACTTTGCCCGTCACAATCACTTTGTCCAAGTTATCTGACTGTCGGCGGGCAATATGACCGAACTAGCTGAGGATCCTATGGTAACAGATTGTTGAGAGCCTGACTCGGATGCGAAGCTGATCCAGGATAGATTTATTTATATATAGATAGCAACATCGTCTACAAAATATACACAGTGTAATTCACGTAGGTAAAGCTGCGGTCAGGAAGCTAGTTTAAGTTTCCTAGTATAAATTACATTCAAACCTGTACGAAAAAACTAGTTAATCTAAGTAAGCAAACAAAGTTGTTCGAATTCATCACATTTAAAGGAAATTCTGTAATTGCACAACTTAAGTTGTGAAAAGAAAAAGCGGGTTAAGTTCGTTAGAGAAAGACGAAAACTCGACTAATCAAGTTTCACCTTCGACTCTCTTATCTTAAGGTTACAAGTTTCAAATAGGTTTACAGTTAAGCGCATCTAGTGGATTTTCTGTAAAAGATCGAAAGCTTAATTCCCTGGAAAAGTAAACTTTTTTCTTTTTTTTTTTTATTGCTCTGATGGGCGGACGAGCTCACAGCCCACCTTGTGTTAAGTGGTTACTGAAACCCATAGACATCTACGGCGTAAATGCGCCACCCACCTTGAGATATAACTTCTAAGGTCTCAAGTATAGTTACAACGGCTGCCCCACCCTTCAAACCGAAACGCATTACTGCTTCACGGCAGATATAGGCATTGTGGTGGTGTACCTACGCGTGCGAACTCACAAGAGGTCCTACCACCAGCAAGTGCATTTAGATTACACATTGCAAAACATTACATCTTAATAATTGTATGATATATTTTAGAAGTAATGAATGAATGTCCTGACGTTCGTTATTAAATCACAACAAATATTAAGTGGCGGGACGGATTTGGATGAAATTTGGCATAAAAATAATTAATACCCTATTTATATTATCTCATAGGATATTGATTCCAACTGTTTAAATAAAGTGATAGAATATATTTACCATTAGTTTCGTATACTGGAAACACTGGACTTTTTCTTAAATTTGACTTTTAAGACTTCATACTTAAAATATATTTTTTTCTTTTCCTACCTATGCTGATAGCCTTGAGAGGCTATTTCAGCTTCTCCTGACGTGTAGGTGAGCTCACGTGGATCACACCGGGAGTGTTGTGAACACTGGCCCTAGCAAGAGCAGTGCTTCGCTGATTCTATTATTATTATATTTTTTTATTGCTTAGATGGGTGGACGAGCTCACAGCCCACCTGGTGTTAAGTGGTTACTGGAACCCATAGACATCCACAACGTAAATGCGCCACCCATCTTATTACCGGTTAATACATTGTTAACTGCCATCTCCTTTTGTGAACGCACTTCACACTGCCTTTGCTAATGGTAAGCAGTATTTTGAACGCAGACCTCTATGTATTTTTGCCATGTAGCATTTAATAAACGGGACACCCGTTTTTCATATGTACAATTAAGATTTGGGCTTTTCATTTGCTTATAAGTTCAGATGACCATTTAATACTAGATAAACCATGAATTGGTCTGTACTTATACTTATAGCAAAATTGTTATTTCCAAGAAAAATACTCTGTTGTACACGATCCGACCCCAACTTGCACCTTATTTGAGAGATGAGCGTAATGCAGCTACGCTATAAAGCTATTTAATCTGCTACAAATCGCATTATTGTAATCGACAAAAACTCCATTAAGACTACCGCCGATATTTATGCTTTAGCGAAGTTTAAATGCTAAAACATTTCCAAAGTGGCTTAATAGTTCAAAATGAGCCGTTTAGTGGTTGGCCGCCCCAGAAATATACACTTCTTAAAACTTTCTTGTTAAATATTAATTCAAGCGGGTCGAAAATTTTCTAAAGCGACTTTAGACGTACTAAGTCTGAGATCAGTCTAGATTATAATGGATATTAAAAATTCATACTTTTTTGTTGTGTTGTTTGTACGAATTTCGTTTGTTATTTTTTTAAATCTTTTAAATTTTAGAGCTTAATAATTATTCCAGGTTGTGTAGATACGTAGGTTTTAATATATTGGCGGTAAGGCGTTCACCAAATACCCCGACCATTTCAGCCGCGCAGCAATCATGTAAGCTGTAACCAAGTAATCAAGTTGTAACTGTGCTTGAGGCCTTAGAACTTATATCTCAAGGTGGGTGGCGCATTGACGTTGTGGATGTATATGGGCTCCAGTAACCACTTAACAGCAGGTGGGCTGTGAGCTCCACATCTAAGCAATAAAAAAAATCATACATTAAGGTAGTCGCGATCACACTCATACAATTACAGATAAGGACTTTTTCTGTACTTTTTTCTGACGAGTAATTAAGCACACACTTAGTCTGCTGTTTCACGGTTATCGGTAACCACAATCAGAACAGCTACAATAGTATCCTTGGTATTGGAAAACGTTGCTTTTATTTTCATCAAAAATTAACGAAGTGTAGCGGACGGTTTCTTATTTAGATATTTATACTTTCTTTGCATTTGTGAGGAGGAAGATTTTTACAATAAAATTATGATGCAACTTTCATGGCTGACAGTTTATTCTTAATGACATTAGAACCAAAACTTAAAAATTATAAAATATAAATGACAGCTGTTGCTTTGCAACTAAACTTTTTACTGCGGTTCCAAACATGAAGTTTGGACGAAATTTGTAAGATCAATAGCATCAGTAAACACAAGAGCTATGTTACTATAATAATGAACTGATAATAAACCAGAAACTATAATAAACACTCTACTTGTTTACGCTGAGGAATAAAAATAAATCGTTCACAGCATACAATATATTCATCCAACAACAAATACAACAACTGTTAAATTCAATAGCAAAATAAACAACAACTGTAAACCAATAAATAATAAACATTTTCACAGCGCAATTCGAAAAGTTCGACACAAACTCCGCATTTTACAAATAAAAACCTAAAGACACGAACGTTTACGTTGACAATAAAAATTCTCCTCGAGACAGTTCTCCGCGAAACTGAAAAGCTCGAAATAAGCGGACCGTCTAAATTCAAGCAATAGTCTGTCTTAATAAAACGCATACAAAAGTCTGAAGTCGCTCTCTTGTCTTTAAGTTACAGTGCAATTTAATACAATTTATCTTCAGCGAAACGATCCAGGAGCAGACCCGTATTAAGTGTCGTCATCATCAATCACATCATCACAATCATCAACTTATAGACCAACATCGGTAGATACGGATTAAGGCTCGCCACAATCACAGGTCTTATGTTGCCAGCTGATGCTCACCGATTGTACCGATGATAACTATATGTATCAAACAGAAAATAATTTAGGTCATTTACATATTAAAACGTTGAAGGCCATGACGGACACCATGTGTCCACAGCGTGTTTTCTCCTAGGGGCGCACCAATATATCAAGAATCGTCCAAAAATGGTCGAGGTGTTTTTTTCGCAAATATTGTCAAGTGTAGCGGACGAGTTCTTGTTTAGATATACTTTGGATTTGGGAGGAGGAAGATTTTACAATAAAAAAAAACTATGATGCAAATTTCATAGCTGACAGTTTATTATTGACTACAACCTTAGAAAACAAAATTTACATGACAATTGTTGCTTTGCAACTAAACTTTTTACTGTGGTTCCGAACATCAAGAAATAACTCAAAAACAATGGACGACTTACGGAAACTATGACTTCCCATTAATTTCAGAGATATGTCAAACGACATTACTTTACTGGTGGTAGGACTCTTGTAAGTCCGCACGGGTAGGTAGCACCATCCTGCCTATTTCTGCAGTGAAGCAGTAATACGTTTCGGTTTGACGGGTGGAGCAGCCGTTATAACTATACTTGATACCTTATATCGCAAGGTGGGTGGCGCATTTACGTTGTAAATGTCTATGGGCTCCAGTAACCGCTTAACATCAGGCGGGCTGTGAACTCGTCCACCCATCTAAGCAATAAATAAAAAAAGATGTCCTCTCGCGGCCCCCTGAACCAAACATAGTTTCTAGTCTGACATTCAATGTATTAACATTTATTTAAATCTGACTGTAAAAGCATTGCAGACATTGCAGCCTTTGACTAACTACATATTTCCATGTCAAATCACGTTTATTTAAGTTAAGGTCTTAATTTCTTAATGTTTCATAAGTTTGGCAGGTAGCTTACTCTTACTAGTAAGACAAGTAACGTATTAAGTAAATTATAACTAATGTATTTCCCATATAATGTAATCTAGTCTTAACGTGCAAATAAGTCTAATACAAATTCACTTCAAAGCAAAGCCAACCCTGATAATCCACATGACGCAGATCCACAATTTATACGCTAATGCAATGTGTCAATGATTTGATTATATCCCGGACAATACAAATCCAGAGTAATAAATGCATAAATGTGCTAATTTACGTTCAACCTTCGTCTATTGACGTTCAGATAACAGCGGCCAATAATTGTATCGGGCCGCATTACCACATCCATAACTGTGTTTCGTTGCGTGATGAATGTGTCGACATGTATCGTCATAATATCATCCCGATATAATACTCAAGGTTAAACAGAACATGCAATGTCGCGTCCGACAATCTCGCTTTAGCGATCGACTTCTTTCAGTCGATCAACTTTGAGCGCGTTAACGCTTTGGGCGACGCCATTCGCGCTGCCTCCACTGCACAACACTTTATCGCCGTTGTGCAAGAATACGCCGACGTATACGCGTCATTAAATACGTACGTCCTCCCCTCACTCCGCCGGTAATCAATGGCGTATATAAGTAGAATAAAGCCCCTATCCGTNATCTCGTTTTTACCATCGCACCGCCCGCCACCGGAGTAGAGTTCATCCATACTACCTGGAGCCACTGCGGTCATCCACAGTGCGTTTCCAGAGATCTTTTTTGCCACGTACCATCCGGCTATGGAATGAGCTCCCCTCCACGGTGTTTCCCGAGCGCTATGACATGTCCTTCTTCAAACGAGGCTTATGGAGAGTATTAAGCGGTAGGCAGCGGCTTGGCTCTGCCCCTGGCATTGCTGAAGTCCATGGGCGACGGTAACCACTCACCATCAGGTGGGCCGTATGCCCGTCTGCCTACCAAGGCAATAAAAAAAAAAAAGAACAAAATTTAAAAATTATAAAAATATAAATGACAGCTGTTGCTTTGCAACTAAACTTTTTACTGCGGTTCCAAACATGAAGTTTGGGCGAATTTGTAAAATCAATAGCATCAGTAAACACAAGAGCTATGTTACTATAATAATGAACTGATAATAAACCAGAAACTATAATAAACTCTCTACTTGTTTACGCTGAGGAATAAAAAGAAATCGTTCACAACATACAATATATTCATCTAACAACAAATACCACAACTGTTAAATTCAATAGCAAAATAAACAACAACTGTAAACCAATAAATAATAAACGTTTTCACAGCGCAATTCGAAAAGTTCGACACAAACTTCGCATTTTACAAATAAAAACCTAAAGACACGAGCGTTTACGTTGACAATAAAAATTCTCCTCGAGACAGTTCTCTGCGAAACTGAAAAGCTTGAAATAAGCGGACCGTCTAAATTCAAGCAAGAAACAGTCTTAATAAAACGCATACAAAAGTCTGAAGTCGCTCTCTTGTCTTTAAGTTACAATGCAATTTAATACAATTTATCTTCAGCGAAACGATCCAGGGGCAGACCCGTATTAAGTGTCGTCATCATCAATCACATCATCACAATCATCAACTTATAGAGGAACATCGGTAGAAACGGATTAAGGCTCGCCACAATCACAGGTCTTATGTTGCCAGCTGATGCTCACTGGTTGAAGGCCATGACGGACACCATGTGTCCACAGCGTGTTTTCTCTTAGGGGCGCACAAATATATCAAGAATCGTCCAAAAATGGTCGAGGTGTTTTTTTCGCAAATATTGTCAAGTGTAGCGGACGGGTTCATGTTTAGATATACTTTGGATTTGTGAGGAGGAAGATTTTACAGCTCCGGCCCCTATGAGGAGGCAGTCTTCTCCCGGTGATGGTCACGGGGCGACCTAAGGGGGTTGAGGCTGCGCCGCACGCTACCGTCACTCTAGCGCGCTGGCACCAAGAGGACGGGAGGACGCGTCGGCGGCTGCGGACTGCGGTCCGCATTTTCGTCGGCGCTGTCGTCGCCGAACATACTGTGGAAGAACAACCCGGTCGGCGGTGTATCGCGTTCCGACGCAGCAGGCTGGTTCTGGCCCAGCGGGGTATCCCGGAACACCAGCGGCATCGCCCGGGCAGCCTGGTAGGGCCGCCTTACCGCGGAGACCGACGTCGTTGGTCGTCGACTATCGCCTCGACGACCCGTCGGTAGGGCGTCCTCGGGGTGGCGCCGCGTGTCTGGTTGTAGTGTTGACGGCGGGAACACCCCTACTCGGACCGGGTTTTGACCCCGGACGAAGACCGGACGTCGGGTGTAAGAGTGCAGGGAAGTTGTTTAGTGGGTAGGGCCCTAAAATTCCTTGGGCCCGCGGTCTGCTCCCAACACCTTGCAGATCGTCGAGTCCCACATACCCCGCGCGCCCCTTAGGCGCGGGTACCTCGTAGGAGGTTCGGCCCCCGGCCCGGAAAAAAAAAGCCGTAGTAACTATACTTGATACCTTGTAACCGCTTAACACCAGGTGGGCTGTGAGCTCGTCCACCCATCTAAGCAATAAAAAAGTATGTCCTCTCGCGGGCCCCTGAGGCGAACATAGTTTCTAGTCTGGCATTCAAAGTATTAACTTTTATTTGAATCTGACTGAAAAAGCATTGCAGACTTTGACTAACTACATATTTTTATGTCAAATCACGGTTATTTAAGTTAAGGTCTTAATTTCTTAATGTTTCATCAGCTTTACAGATAAGTTACTAGTAACGCAAGTAATGTATTACATAAATTATAACTAATGTATTTCCCATATAATGTAATCCAGTCTTAAAGTGCAAATAAGTCTAATACACATTTCACTTCAAAGCAAAGCCAACCCTGCTAATCCACATGACGCAGATCCACAATTTATACGCTAATGCAATGTGTCAATGATTTGATTATATCCCGGACAATACAAATCAAGAGTAATAAATGCATAAATGTGCTAATTTACGTTCAACCTTCGTCTATTGACGTTCAGATAACAGCGGCCAATAATTGTATCGGGCCGCATTACCACATCCATAACTGTGTTTCGTTGCGTGATGAATGTGTCGACATGTATCGTCATATCATCCCGATATAATACTCACGGTTAAACAGAGCATGCAATGTATGTTATTTAATCTTAAGTATGTATATTTTTAATTATTATTTAATTATAATTATTTTTATTATTAAGAAAATTAGACAGAGTACAATACAAAGTCATTAGAGGTTGCACTAAGATACAAAATGTTTCAACTAGAATTCGGAAACTAAAATGGTAATGGACAGGGTATACAATAAGAGGCATCGAAAAATGGAACAAAAGCATAGTAGTTTTGGTACCCTAGGAAAAGGAAACGAGGCAGACAGATTCGGTGGTGGGAAGACGAGATAAAGACGGTAGCAGGAAACTATGGACAAGGAAAGCTCTAAACCGAGTAGAGTGGAAAGAAATGGAGAAGGCCTTTGCCAAAGTTGGGCAAACAGACGAAGTTGTCCATGTCATGTCATGTTTATTATTTGTAAATACCCTTTGCGTCTGAATAAAGGCTTTCATTATTTTTATTATTATGTATATTTTTACATTCAAGAAATGTTTTTACAAAGCACAAGCGTAGCGAAAACAATAAAATATAGGTATATAATTTATATGTAGTACACTAATTATCGCTTTGTAAAGTTATTGTTATTACTATTGAAAATAGCTCAATTTGCAGGTATTTTCTTACCGAACTCGTTTGAATAAAGATGTTTCAGAGGTCAGGAAACACCAAGCAGGGAATTTTGTTCCAAAGCAGGGGTAGTATAATATAGTATATTGTAGGATGTAATGTATATTAACAGTAAAACAAAAGTGGCTTATCATGTGTCCTATGTTCTTTTTTTATCAGCCCACAGACGTCCACTGCTGGACATAAGCCTCCTCCAAGCCTCGCCACGAATATCGGTCCTCCGCTGTCTGCATCTAGTGGATCCCCGCGAACCCCAATAGTTCGTCGGTCCACGATCCATCTTGTGGGAAACCTGCCCACGCTACGTCTTCCGGTAAGCGGTCGCCACGGAAAGTTCTTCTCTATGTTCATATGCAAAAAATTTTTTTAAGATATTGCAGAGCTTTTATCGCGGGCTTTGAGCGTGGCGACCGAATCAAGAAATTCCGTAACGAAAATAAAATCTAACACACCCACTTCGCCTAGCATGTAGCTCGCGTGCAGCACATTCACACGTTGCGCTTGCTAGTGTTTGTGAATAAACGCGCAGCGAGACTTCGCACTCACTACATGCACATCATGAAAAAACTACCCATCTCTCTCTCGCGCGGTCTAGCTCATGAGTGTGAAGGGGACAGGTAATGTTTTGCTTTTGTTAATGTTTATAAATATAGCGTGGTCTTATTTTATTATTTCTTTAATATTAAATTATTATTGTCTAATTATAATTGCATAAGTTGATAAAAATGCTATGCAATAGCTTTACCGCGGCAGTCCCCGAGTGCCACACGTGTTTTTTTTATTAATAGAACTCAATATGACAATCGTAGGAGCCGTGTGTCGATCGATCCGCGCACACAAATAGTCGAGGGGCGGAGTATAGGAGCTGACAAATGACGTCCGAATATGAGGGCAGTGGTGGACAATGATAATGTCGCCAGTAACAAATGGTGGCCTGCAGTCAACGGGACGAGATTCGAGGAATACGATATATTATTACTACACCGACACTATCGTGGTGACATACACAGCAGGCCCAGGGTACGCGACATGCGATGTCGTGATAATCGAAATTAATCCTTATTCAGAACCTCTTTAAGTTTAAAATAAAACTGGTGGTTTAATATGATAGTTTGTTACTATTCAATTATGGTCATGTTTAAAGATAATATCTTTGACAGTGGTGAGTCACGATTTGTATCTATGATCTTTGAATTTTATTTTTGGTAGAGAATGAGCACGGACTGGTGGAGACGAGATCCTCGTGGTAGTCATACGCTTCGATGGCAACTATTACTAAACATAAAAACGTTTAAAGTCGTCGTGGCCTAAAGGATAAGACGTCCGGTGCATTCGTATGTAGCGATTCACCGGTGTTCGAATCCCGCAGGCGGGTACCAATTTTTCTAATGAAATACGTACTCAACAAATGTTCACGATTGACTTCCACGGTGAAGAAATAACATCGTGTAATAAAAATCAAACCCGCAAAATTATAATTTGCGTAATCACTGGTGGTAGGACCTCTTGGGAGTCCGCACGGGTAGGTACCACCACCCCGCCTATTTCCGCCGTGAAGCAGTAATGCGTTTCGGTTCGAATGGTGGGGTAGCCGTTGTAAGTATACTGAGACCTTAGAACTTATATCTCAAGATGGGTGGCGCATTTACGTTGTAGATGTCTATGGGCTCCAGTAACCACTTAACACCAGATGGGCTGTGAGATCGTCCATCCATCTAAGCAATAAATAAAATAAAAAAAATAACTGTTACTGTACCTAAAAACTTATATATACTATATATGTATGTTTAATAAAGTTAGCTTTCGTATATACTTAGCGGGTTTGGTTTTTATTTATTATTTACACAAAAGGTTTTCTATCATCGTAGAAGTAATTCGTGAGCATGAGTCGAAGTAAATATTTCATTAAAAAAATTGGCACTTGTCTGAGGGATTCCAAATTATATGTATATAATTTAAATATACATAATACTAGCAGACCCGGCCACACGTTGCTGTGGCTAAGGTTTTTGTTTCTAAATAAAACGTGGCCGGCTATGCTAATACCAAAAATTAACAAGTAAGAACAATTATTGGATTTCACCGTATTGCGTTACGCTACGAATATGTAGCATATGCTACGAAATAAATTTCATTTATACTTTAGCCTCAGCAACACGTGGTGTCTACGCCATTGAATTGTAGCTTATGTGAAACGTTGGTATTTTGAACACAGCGCCCTCTATTAGACAATAATGTCAGACAGTATTACAATTGTCTGTAAAAACTGATTTAAGGCCTCATCTGTTTTAGATTTATGAAATTTACAATTAATAATAATAATGAACATAAGAAATAATTTTATTGATATTGCGACCATTAATCGAAATAAAAACCACCCTATGGCCTAAGTTGAAACAAATAACATATTAAAAAAAAAAAGTTAAAATCGGTTCAGTAGTTTAAGTGTCCATCGCGGACAAACAATGTAACACACAATTTATACATATTAAGAAAGATGTATGGAATTTGCTTATTCTATTGCTTGCTTTAATCTAAGTGAAACCTTCATAAAGTCAGCCTTTCATTAGTAATGATTATATCTCAATCAGTTTCTCGAGAAATATTGAAGTTATTAGGTAACAATGGTTACAAACCCACAGTATTCAAAGATAAGATAAAGCAAGTTATAAGCTTCAATGTCGAATTCATTAGACTATAGAAGTAAAAGGTTGGTAATGTCGGCTTTTTACGCAAAGAGTTTTTTATGCCGGTTCACTTTTATTTTTAGTCAACTCCAAAAAAGGAGAAAGCTATCAACACGACTGAATATATTTTTATCTGTGTTATCACAGAATATTTTACTAGTTCAACCGATTTTGAAACATATTTTTTGTTTGAAAGCTGAGGCTTTTCACATGATCGTATTTAAATTCAAAATCTGCACAGCAGATTTTGAGTTAGTAATGAGTTAATAATGCACATTGAATCGACTACGACCAGTAGTACGACTGGTGGGAGAGCATGGGCTTAACCAGGAGGGACGGGATTTGTGGAATTTTACTGGTTGTAGGATCTCTTATGAGTCCGCACGGGTAGATACCACCCCCCGCCTATTATATTGCCGTGAAGCAGTAATGCGTTTCTGTTTGAAGGGTGGGGCAGCCGTTGTAACTGTACTTGAAACCTTAGAACTTATATCTCAAGGTGGGTGGCGCATTTACGTTGTAGCTGTCTATGGGCTCCAGTAACCACTTAATACCAGGTGGGCTGTGACATCGTCCACCCATCTAAAGAATAAAAATAAAAACTTAACAATTAATGCTTACGATTGACTTCGTCGGTGAAGAAATAACATCGTATAATAAAAATCAAACCTGCAAAACGTCTTGTTGCGTTTCGGTTTAAAGAGTGAGGCAGCCGTTGTACTGTAAATACTGAGACTTAGAACTCATGAGGTGGGTGGTGGCATTTACGTTGTAGATATACAGTCGTGGTCAACTAATTAGGGACAATCTCTAGTTAAGCCAAATTGTGAATAATTTTTTTTATTTTCCAACGAGTCTTAGCAATATTCCATATCTTTTACATGTAAGTGTAATTAGTCATTTATGTGTGCGATTATACAAACAATAACAACTTCTTAAACATTAAACCTCTTTACAGTATAGCTGATACAATATCATAGTGCTATTGGTTCAAAGAATGCTGGCTGGCCATTTAATTAGGGACACTGAGGTATTGCGTTCTAATTTCAAAATTGGAATTTTAATACTTTTTTGTTTCTTTTCTTATTGTTTAGTGGTCGTTTTGGCGNATCACCACATTTTATGTTTTTAAAAACCAATAATTACGAACATATTTTTTTTAATTAAAACAGTAACACCCCTTGTTTAAAACCATTAATTGGAGAAGTGCCCCTACGTACACATTTCCCACATAGAGAGGTCACGTTTAATTTGTATTGTTAATCTAATTCGTTTCTGACCGTATCGTCCTCTGTTGTGGCAAAGCAATGGATTACTCTCGCTTGATGAATGAATTTGAACCATTCTGGCATTAGTGATATTAATCCTATACTAATGGATCATGTCATTTCTTACGTGTTATGACATATTACGTATAACGTGTTTCGTTGCCCAAAACATGTGAATATTTTAGCTAGTGATATGTTTTAATATTGTCATTAATAAATGGAATTAGTCAAAATGAATATTTAAAATTGTATTTAATTAATATACATATTACAAAAACAATTAAAACAAGCTAAGTGCTTAATATGAGGGCGTCGAATTTTTTATTTAGCCTGTCGATCCGGGTCAGGATATTAGTCTCAAGTAATAAAACATTGTATACTTATCGGTCTTTAAGAACTAAGTATATTTTTTATCGTACATCTTGATGTTGTTGAAGATTCGAAAGATTCTATTAGGTATATAGACAGACAGATCAAGTGTTTTCTCTTGGTGGTAGCGAGTCCTGTGAGCACCTACGCGTTGATACCACCCTGTATTTTCCTGCCGCGAAACATTACGTTCTGGTTTGAAGGGTATGACCGCCTTCATACAATTTAATTGAGACTTCGAGTTCAAGGTGTTTGACATTGCGATGTCTATAGACTCTAGTAGCCATTACATGACCATATGAGATGGGCCGTCTGCCGATTTTTCCGTCTATACAAATCAAAATTCAATTTAATTATAACAGCGCTTAAGTAAACTTCAATATCACAATTCACTTCTTTCCCGTCGCTTCAGGTGATCCGTTCGTCATTTCGATTTCGAATAGAACCGATTACTAACTGCTTTATATCGTTTTTGCAACGCTTTTGTTGTCGATACGACATGTCTACAATTTTCTTTTCGTGTCGATATCCATTTTCACTATTTGACAACAGATGGCGTTACTCGTACCAGCATAACAATATTAATTAAGCCATTATATTTCAATAACAGAATAGACATTGTTGTAGCCTTACAAGTATTCTAGTGTACTCGGTGTTTGATATCGGGTTCCAAGAAGAGATCCTTAGCACAAAGCGAGTACTTAGTCATTAAATTCAGCTTCAAGAGAATTTCTAATTTTGAGTATAAATTTGGTGGTTGACTAAACCAATTTGCTTGAGTACGGTTTCGTATTGAATTTCGTATGGCAAATACTAAATATCATTTTATCACGTAACACGTTCAATTTTCTTAATATTAGCTGTCCTTGTAAATAATAGTGAGTTATTTCAAACATTTCCAAATATTTTCATGTCGTTACAAAATGTAGCTGTACTTTTGTAGCACTTATAAATAATTTTACAATGACACAAATTAATCTTTTTACGTCATGTTTTTTTCATAACAGTGATTCTTATTTTAATGACAGAAGACATAAAACCTATCGCATGGTCCTTTATAAAAACTAGTGATCCCGCAGTAGTCGAAATTCGACTATAATTAATTCAAATTATAAGTTTTTTTTATGATTCTATTGTCAAAGACTATTTATACTTCTCTAATAACAAATTTCGCCAAAAGTACACTATAAATAAATAATATTAAAGACAAACAATATTAATCTATTCTCAATTTGACCACGGACTTTAAATAATTACAAAAGTTTGACAATTGACAATAAACAAAGAATATTTTATATGTATGTGTTTTGTCAAAGACATGGTAGTGTCTGTAATGTTTTTTTAATGAGTTAATGTACTTTTATGCATAATTTAAAAAAAAATTAGCTTTCCGCACTCCTTCTCTATATTCTCTATAAGTGTAGGAAATTTCATACTCCTCCGTCGGCGCAATTTTCGTAAAAAGGGATACGAAGTTTTTGCTTCACGTATTAATATATGATAAAAAAAAATTTAAAAGAAAAGAAAAATAAAACTCGGCAACCGCACTGCGCGCATTGTACACGCACCCGCCGCTTGTTTTCCATCTCAATACTTTTTTGGACTGTTACTACTTTTCTATTGTGAACTTTTACGGACGATCATCCTAGTCTTGGCGCGAGTGTTATACCTGTTTTGTGAATACAAACAATTCAGAGGAGTGCCGACAAATCGTCAGGGCGACAGCCGCCATTATGCGTCCTCCACCAGTCACATTCCTTGGATTCTGCAGCCTATAAGAAGCCAGTGACGGGATGGCAGGTACATCTACTTCTCATTACCTAGCCTCGGCCTGTCCCTATTATTTTTTTGTTCACCTTTTGCCGATACTCGCTCCGCAGAATCCTCCAAAAATATAAAACCAGCGCACCGCCATAGTCAAAAATGGTAAAGATTTTTTTTTCCCACTAAATAGTTTTTATCATTCTATAAAATTATTTATTGCTTTGATTCCAATTATTACGCAGGTAATCTAAACCAAAGTAAGATATATTAGATACTTAAATAACACACATGGAAGCACACACAAGTAGACTGACACACACTGACGCGAAACGTTAGGTTAACTCCGAGTGACAGCCAGCAGTTTCTCATTAAGGCCAGGAACCGGAAACCACGCCTATTTCTCACTACAAACACTGAGAATTTCAATATAATACTCGAAGCGAAGCCAACGGCTTATGTTAATCGTTAAATGTTTATTTACTTTCGCTTCGAAACTCTGCAGTCTCTGAAATGCATTTGTTTCCACAAAACCGAAATGTCGGGATATAACAAAACAGTAATGCAGTGTGTTCTATTAGGTACATTGTTTTTATTACACGTAAGATAAGTATATTGTGTTAAAAATATTATATAAAATAAGTTGCTGTTTTTATTTCTGCGTTATAAACATTAAACTAGTAATTTTATTTAATTTTAAATGATAGTGTCGAAAACAGACGTATTGATCATAAACGT
This sequence comes from Bombyx mandarina, assembly GCF_003987935.1. The sequence goes on along the minus strand of NW_021011511.1, from coordinate 1,348,224 downwards.
TGTCAGTGGATGATTAAAATATATTTATTTATAGTCAATTCCTATCCTGTTATTTATGTAAATATTAAAAATATGCATAAAAGTAATTCGACTATAGACTTGTACAATTATTCATGACTTGAATACTACTTTAATGACTTTTTAATCATAATATTTAACATTAATAAAATAATGTTTGTCACTTCTGCTCCGACACAAACGCGGGGTGACATACAAAAAGAAGGACTTTACTGATCGAGTGAAGACAGAATCAGGGCGTTCTCTAGAAAGGTGTCTGCCAAGACTGCGTATCTACTGGAAGTGTATCTACTAAGGTAGTATATATTCTCAAAATAAAATGAAAACTAAAATTGTAGTAACAAAAGAAGTACAACGAAAAAGTGTTTGGATTTTTTTCGGCAAAAGCCAAAGCTATATTCCAAACACTTTATAACAAAATACAGATTATTTTAAATTGACGTATTTTGGAACCCCGTTTAGTCAAGGAGCTAGTTTCTTTCTATGAATACCTTTTATAGTTTTCTTTGTACCAAAATCATTTCTATAGTCGGGTGGTGTTAATTAATTAATTAATTCCATAAGAATCACAAGGCTGCTATTGTGCAACGACTTTTTCCACATTCAAATGAATGACTGCTTCGCACTAAAAAAGGCAGAACGGTAGTACCTACTGACGTTAATATTGGCTTTAATTTTATTGCACAACGATTTTCGACAAACTTCAATGATATTTGGCCAAATTTTAATATCGTAGTAACTACAGTGTAATAATTTAATAAAACCTTTGTTGGCATTTACGCTTCATTGCGCACAGAATAAATTAACAGTATCTCGAAGGCTGGCAGTTTGTTTGACTTCGAGTTTCGTCTTCGGCATGCAAAAACTAATTATAAACACCTCTCGCTCCAGAATTAGAACAACTCAAGATAAAAATACAATTAATTTCCAATATTATTTTTTTTGGAACGAAGTTTCTTATGGGACGATGCGAAGAGGTACCCTAACCGGGAAAAAATGTCCGTAACGTAAGATTTTTATTAGTAATGCACACAGTGTACGACTTAACTTTGTAATAACGTACAAAAAAATAACATTTTTTTTATCATTCATTGACCACGATCTCAGAGCGTTCGTTTGCGCAATACACTAACTCTTATCCAAACAACCGTGAATGAAGTGTACTACAATAAGTTCACACGTTACCGAATGACCGTGGGTTGTTGCGAAACCTCCAGTTTTATTTTCTTTATACCTCGAATAGAACTTAAAATTAATATTTTGATAATAAGGAACTTCGTTCCTATCCGGTGTCCCATGACACCACACATCTTTTTTTTATTGCTTAGATGAGTGGACAAGCTCACAGCCCACCTGGTGTTCAGTGAATACTGGAGCCCATAGACATTTACAACGTAAATGCGCCACACACCTTGAGATATAAGTTCTAAGGTCTCAGTATAGTTACAACGGCAGCCCCACCCTTCAAACCGAAACGCTTTACTGCTTCAGGGCAAAAATAGGCGGGGCGATGGTACCTTCCCGTGCGAACTCACAAGAGGTCCTACCACCTCAGTAATTAGAGATCAGATCTATTAGTTTGTAGGTATGTCTACATTGCCACGGTAGCCATATTCGATTTCCACACGCATTCACGCATTTCTGTGAACTCAATGTATGCACTTAAATATATAACACAGCATTGGGGTATTTAATAGGACAGTATTAGCGTAACAAATAAACTTTATCTGGTGGTATGGCAAATTGTAAGCCTGCACGGGTAGGTATCTATATTCTGTCTATCTATACCACTATGCAGTCATCCGTTTCGGTTTTAAGGATAGAACAACCATAGACACGATTGAGACAGTGACAGTTAAGTTGTGATGTCTGTGGTCTCCGGTAACCATTTAACATCAGGTGGGCCGTGAACGCGTTCAAGAATCAAGACCATAAAAATTATTAAAAAAACTTGAATTTATATTCCCATGTAATAAACATTTATTCCATTACTTAATTCAAATAACTCTTTCTTTTTTTCTCAATGCAATCATCATTATATGTATGAGTATCTTTACTCTTATATGTGAACAATTAATGTGGTCTTTGAGAGATCTAAACATTATTCAAATATATATACTTGATCAAGGATTCTAGATGCTTAATCAGAGATTAACATATTAAAAAGTTCAACATCGCGTTTACGTACAAAATCAGAGATTAATATATTCATCGCGCTTACGTAAAAAGCCAGACAAACCACAACCCTGAGTAAATAATTCTGAGAAAATAATCCTAATAAAAATCTAAATTCGAACTACAACCTACAAAACTAAATTGTTTTTGTACACAACTCATTTAATAACTAATCAAAATTAATCAAACAAATGGAATATTCAAATTTACGTTCGTTTTCAATCATCGTAAAATAAATAAATTCAAATTCGCCGCTCGCTCACATTTGATCCGAAACTGTACGAGGAAAGTTATAATGAAAATACCTCGTTTATTACGTCTAGAGAAAAACAGGCTTGAATATTTTTAAGGCGACCAAAAGACGCTTACCATCAAATATTCGTACGGTTTCCCCGAAAAAATATCATTTTTAAAGGGTCAGCTGGAAATGAAAGAGCCTGTAAACACCTTTTGATATTAAAACCGAAATACGTTTTCTCTCAAATTAAAAGCTATTAAATTTCGCATTTTGCTTCTAGAGCTCTCGAATTGATACAAAATAAGAATGTATTTGAATGAGTAATACTTATTATAGTAAAAATACAATTTAAATGTGTATTCAATTTTAGTCAGTTTTTTTTTTGTGATCTTACATTGGCCCACTACAAGTTAAGAAGCGGTTACGGAGGCCAAGAGACTCATCAAAGCTTGAATTGGAATATATGATTGTGGTAGAAATAGCCAAGAAGTAACATAAGCTCACGCACTTTTTTATGGTTAACTAGCAAACCCAGATCTCTTTGCTGTGCGATCCGATCGCTATAGAACACAGGATCACCCGGTAGAATCAATCCGAAGATTTCCTGAAAATTTAGCCGATATCGGTTTGGCATTTCTTAATCTCTAGAGAACGTGAAGATACACACATCAATTTTTATATATTACTTAGTCTGGCCATAAATACTGTTACAAAGGAAAACAAAAAAAAAATCTATGGCAAATAACATTTATTACTTTTACAGTGCGTTAGTTTAATAAATAAATATAAAACAATTTAAAGTATAAAAAGCTTATTTGAAGTGGTCTCCATTGGCTGCAATACAGTCCTTTAAACGTTGAGGCCAGTTATCAATAGAAGCACGCACTCTTTTCATGGGAAAAAATTTCACTGCCAATCGTACGGATTGTTTTAGGGACTCCAAATTATCATGGCGTTTAGAGCAAGCTGTACTCTCTAAAATTGACCATAAATCTTAATCCAGCAGATTAAGATCGGGACTAGACGACGGCCAGTCTTCAGCTCTAATGAAGTCCGAAACGTTCGTTTCCAACCAAGACTGCGTAGACCGAGCTTTATGACCTGGCGCCGAGTCTTGCTGGAAGGACCATTCTTGATTATTGAACATGGTGTTGTTAAGGGGCTTCACTATCTTCTCAAGAATGGTATCTTGATACACTTGTGTCGATGTTTTGATATCTTTTTCACAAAAGTATGGCTCAATCACTCCTTCATAACCTAATACCCCACCAAACCATCACTGAAGTCGGATAGTGCCCACGTTGCACTCTGTCGACTAACTGGGAAGCTTCCTTAGAGCTTTGAGCATAAATGCGGTCATTTTGTTTGTTAAAATGTTGCTCAATTGTAAAAATTATCTCATCCGTAAACAAAAATTTTCTATGACCTCCCTTTGCGTACCGCTTCAGTAGTTGTTTCGATTTTACCACCCTATTCTCTTTTAAATTATCAGTTAAGAAATGATCAGTACGTCTCTTATAGGCTGCAAGTCCTAAGTCATCTTTTAAAATACGCGACATGGTTCTAGGTGCTATCTTCACATCCCGAGATAAAATCTTTTGCTTTCGGACAGTACTTCTTCGAATTCTTTCCCTTACTGCTTTGACCACCTTTTTCGTACGAACACTACGTGGACGGCCAGATCTTTTTCTGTCACAAACAGAGGAGGTCTCATTGCACCTATTAATAGCCCGGTACACAAACATTTTACTAATACCAAGCGTATGGAGAGTTTTAAAAATTGCATTTGGCTCCATACCTACTTTGTGTAATGCAATNATTCTTTCCCTTACTGCTTTGACCACCTTTTTCGTACGAACACTACGTGGACGGCCAGATCTTTTTCTGTCACAAACAGAGGAGGTCTCATTGCACCTATTAATAGCCCGGTACACAAACATTTTACTAATACCAAGCGTATGGAGAGTTTTAAAAATTGCATTTGGCTCCATACCTACTTTGTGTAATGCAATCACAGCGATTCCGTTCTCCTTATCACCCCACTCCATTTTAATATCGCAAAATATGGTACAATGTATTGGCGCCAAAATGAGAAAACTCAATGAGCAATCATATAAAAATGACAGATTCCAAATTCAAATGTAATATTTTGTTTATTCTTAATTGTAACAGTATTTATGGCCAGACTACATATACCTAGGTATATAGGTACATTTCCGATGCTCAACCTACAAATAAACATTTTGTTGTTCGCAATAATCTCCGGAATTAATTAAATTTGATAAAGTACTCGTAAAGTCTCGTTTGCAGCGTCGGAAATAATATAATGGCGTATAGTCATTTCGTATAGTAGTAACGTATAGTCATACGTCCTTCTTAAAATGGGCTTTGGCTTTGCTGATCCATGCCATGGCCATCCATGGCCTCCAGGCCATGAATAGAAGTGACGGCGGCTACTTTACCACCGATCACAATAATAAATAACTATCCTTTTAGCTGTACAAGATACCGTGTATTAAATACAAGGTAATCCTAAACATGCTACGAATTTTTTTTAGATGAAAGATGCACGACCTTTATCTAGCGTATTAAAAATTTATTCCAATCGAAGCTCGTTCAGATACTTAAAATCGTTTTCACAATCACCGGTTAAAGCTCCATCTAATAGATAAGAGACCTTTTTCATCACTCCTAAAACCGAGTGAGACTTTTTAATCTGTAGAATAAAAGTAAATCTAAAACGATTATGATAAGTAATCGCTTGATCTTATAATATAAAGACGATTTTTTTTTCAAAATTTTTTATTATCGTAACATAAAATAATTATTTTGTGGCGGGTAGCCATCATACAACGCAAGATATTTGACAGATGCCTGAATCTCGCCTACGACATTTTCAAGATAAAGCGCATATATACAAGTTCCGAACAACAACATTCGGACCGTCGGTCTACCGAGCAATGTCACCCGCTCGGTGGAAGATCTTCCCTTTGTTGTATATTCCTACAATTTAATATTACTTGAAGATGTGAATCTAAGCCTCAAATGTTTTCCGCGGCGATGCTCAAGCTGTTAAAATAATTTCGATCTAGTAAATTTGTATTTTTTTCTAGGTAGCTTATGGAAACCATGATCTTAGAGCCCACCGCTTATCTAATTGTGATCGCAGTCCATAGACGTCATCAAGTTATTGCCAACCTTAGATCTGAGGTAGATATTGCGTCAGAAATGTTCATACTCGTGTAGACTCACTATAATATTAGCTTCCTAGTGATAGGAAAGTGGTAGTGACAGTTTAGTCCTCACATCCCCTCTTTCTGTTCTGACACTAAACTCGATGACACTAAACATAGCGATGTTGTTTCTCAGTTTTTTTTTTCTTTTCATATATTTCGGAAGACCTTGAAAGATGTTGCACGATTTCATGCTATAATTATGTGAAATCCCAAACCTAGAGACAAAACAAAAAACAAAAAAAAAACACCGATTAAATTACTTTTGCCCGAAGCCAGTGTAGATTTCACAATTGTTTTCATTTTGTTATCTCAGAAAAATTCGTTGTCATTTATTTTGGTATAAATTTGTTTCGGGTAGCCATCACAGAGCACAAGATAATTGACAGATGCCTGAATCTCGCTTACGACATTTTCAAGATAAAGCGCATATATACAAGTTCCGAACAACAACATTTGGACCGTCGGTCTACCGAGCATTATCACCCGCTCGGTGGAAGATCTTCCCTTTCGTCGTAAGTCCCCAAAAATTAAACAAAAACAAAAAACGGAATACCTATTTCTTAAGTTGGTTTGTTCGTCGGTTATTATCACTGGCGTCGCATATTCAATTTAATTGATAATTTTTCATTTTTCAAAGAACTACAAATCATAATTACACTTGTGTACAAATACAAACAAGAATATATATTATAATCTTATACACATTTTTTTTATTGCTTAGATGGATGGACGAGCTCGCAGCCCACCCGGTGTTAACCACTTAAGTGGTTACTGGAGCCCGTAGACATCTACAACGTAAATGCGCCACCCACCTTGAGATATAAGTTCTAAGATCTCAGTATAGTTACAACGGCTGCCCTACCCTTCAGACCGAAACGCATTACTACTTCACGGCAGAAATAGGCAGGGCGGTGGTACCTACCCGTGCGGACTCCCAAGAGGTCCTACCACCAGTGTTTACGCAAATTATAATTTTGCGGGTTTGATTTTTATTACACGATGTTATTCCTTCACTCGTGAAGTCAATCGTGAACATTTGTTGAGTACGTATCTCAATAGAAAAATTGGTACCCGCCTGCGGGACTCGAACACCGGTGCATCGCTGCATACGAATGCACCGGACGTCTTATCCTTTAGGCCACGACGACTTCAAAGCACATACAAACCATTAATTCAAAATACTTCACCCTTAACTCCCAGAAGGGCATTTCATAAATCCTCAACGAGACACCGACGTCACGAAAGTGCAATAGACTTGGAATATCCATAAAATTACCGGCGACACAACATGCCTATAAAGCTGGCCATCCACGATAATTTCGTTTCAAAGTGATATATCGTTTGGTGAACGTGTCCAATCTGGTTGATTTACCGTGCCAATAATCTTCGTCGTCACGCGACACCCGTCAGGTGTCAGGCGGAGCCGCGGCAAGCGCTATTGTCACGTAGGGCACAATAGAAACACACGGGAATGTAATACGTAATAGACAACAATTTTTATTTTTTTATTGCTTAGATGGGTGGAAGAGCTCACAGTCGACCTGGTGTTAAGTAGTAACCGGAACGCATATATATCTACAACGTTAATGCCACCACCCACCTCATGAGTTCTAGGTCTCAATTTTTACAGTACAACGGCTGCCCCACCCTTTAAGCCGCAACAAGATGTCCCGGCACTAATAATTATGCAAATTATAATTTTTGCTGGTTTGATTTTTATTACACGATGTTATTTCTTCACCGTAGAAGTCAATCGTAAACATTAATTGTTAAATACGTATTTGATTAGGAATAATTGGTACCTGCCTCCGGGATCCGAATACCGGCACAGTCGCTTGATACATCTGCACCGGGCATCTTATATTTTAGGTTACGGCGACTAGTGGTTATTATCAATTTTGCTTTAGATGGAGAGGAAATTTCACGACCCACTTGGTAATTAACTAGTACCAAAGCGCACTGATGCCGTATCTGGTATGCCGCTACTTAATTCCAGCATGAGGTTGGAGTCTCATCTCTATTTTACGGCTGTCAAATCGACACACAATAACTTCACGAATGGCGTTACCTACACACGCAATCTGCCACCACCATGACCCATTTAATCTCACCCCTTTAAGTCAATCTTAAATAAATTGACGATCTCAATTAATTAAATACTTTTCTTAATTAACCTTCCCACCATCGACGTACATAAAATATATTTAAAAGTATATGTAGTTGTACATAATGTAAAATGGTTTGTGAAAAGCTCAAAGCGTTTCTGTCTCTTAGAAAGAAGATTTTAATTACATTTTTAGTCCGTGGATTTTAGTAACGTTCAGAAACCATATACGGTACTTATTATATTTGTAGTAACTGAAAATATTGAAGAAAAGTAGTTAAACTTTGCTTCATTAAAATGCCAAAAACGGTTATCGTCACTCAAAGATTTTTAGATTAGATTTAAATATTTTAAGTTACATAACAAATTTTGATAGTGTTATTAATATGAAAATAACTCTGTATATTTGTTACCTTTTTTAATCCAACCAGAGAGCTGATTTTGAAGTAATGAGATATGAAAGTATTATAGTTTAAAACAGCCTTTCCCAAAGTGGCAGCGGCTTGGCTCTGCCCCTTTTTTTTCCACAGGAGAAAATCGCCGGATTCCCACCCGCACGGCAGGTGGGTAATGTGGGAGTCGAACCTCACTAAAAACTCCTGCCGTTCACAGCCGGCGCCCTACCCCGGACCGGGCGGGAGCCCAGTCGGAGCTATTGAGACGGCGGGACAGGGCTTACGCAGAGCATATTACATCCATCCCGCTGTAACCCAGACGCCGGACCGGCGGCCGCCAGCAACATGACCGCCGGTTCCCTCGGTCAACGGGCCAAGAGCCCGCATTAATGGCGCCGCGCTACACCTTCCCCCGGAGCGGTCGGAGGAACGCGACCTACCACGCCGTCCCACGCCTAGGTTCCTCCCCGCACAAAGCAGGTGGAGCCCAAAGCTCTTAGGGGGCCGGGTTACGGACGGGACCCCGGTCTTGACCCCCTGCTCGGCGGCGGCGGGTTTCTGCGTAGTGAGGAGTGGCTCTGCCCCTGGCATTGCTGCAGTCCATGGGCGACGGTAACCACTCACCATCAGGTGGGTCGCATGCTCGTCTGCCCACACGGGCAATAAAAAAAAAGTGGGCAATAACGCCCCCTTGTGGGTGCTGCAGGCCTAAAGGGCGGCAGGGCGGTGAGAGACCCAGAAAAAAATGGGAGCTTGGGAGACGATTTGTAATTTTTATCTGGTAGGACTCTTAGACACCAACTGAGGTTCGCTACAGTGGTTTTTAAGTAGGTAAAAAAATGGGGGCGCTAAAAAATAATTTATTCTCAAAGTGGGCAGTAGAAAAAATAAGTTTGAGAACCCCTGGTTTAAGCCCTAAAAAAGAATAAAGGCTCAATCCCATGAGCACGATGCTCCACCCAGGCAATATTGCATGCGAAGTTGCAGACCGAAAGCTGTTTAATTAATAAATCGCTAATGGAAAAAACACCCTATGTTTTCAAGGTGCAAGCGTGCTGAAAAAATGCCGGATTAAGGTCAGATATACAATGAGGCAGAGTAAGCTGTCGCTCGCCGCCTGTTTCCCTTGGCCTCGAGTCAAATTTTGCATTTGGAAAATGAATGTTTTCTCGTTTTTCAGATCTATTATATTTTTTTAATAAACTACATTACATTCCGTTATATTCGCCTTTATACATCGCACATACAGTGCTATAAAATCACTTAAGCATTTTTTGTTGACACTGAACTGAGTGATGATGATGCTGAGATTCATTTGAGATACAAGGTAGGGCATACTCCTTTGAGGAGTATCTAAATACTGGTGGTAGGACCTCTTGAGAGTCCGCGCGGGTGGGTACCATCACCCTGCCTATTTCTGCAGTGAAGAAGTAATGCGTTTCGGTTTGAAGGGTGGGGCAGCCGTTGTAACTATAGTTGAGACCTTAGAACTTATATCTCAAAGTGGGTGGTGCATTTACGTTGTGGATGTCTATGGGCTCCAGTAACAACTGAACACCAGGTGGGCTGTGAGCTCGTCCACCCATCTAAGCAATAAAAAAAAACTGGACTGAGTGTGAGAAAATACATTTTTTTATAATTCTTAGTGAGACGAGAGAGATGTTTGCTTTTACTTATGATGTATAAAGTTGTAGTTTAAATATTATCATTTTATTTCTATAGCCTAGAACTATATAAGAATTATATAATAAGATGTTAAATTTTTCAATGTTTCTCCTGAAAAATTACATAATTTGTATACGTGACGTCATTGCGTATGTGCGACATTATTCTGAGCAATCATATTTCATGACTATAACAATCGCTTCTTAATAATTGTTGTAATGATTAGTTAAAACTAAAAGTTTGGTTAAAGCTCGATTATAAGCTAGATACAACCAAGCTTAGTGCTCCTATAAAATACTTTTTTATTGTCCTTATAGGCATACGAACATACAGCCCGCCTGATGGTGAGTGGTTACTGTCGCCCATGGACATCAGCAAAGACACTCTCCACAAGCCTTGTTTGAAGAAGGGCATGTCAAAGGAGATGTCAAATTAGTTAATAATTTCAATAAGTCAACATTATCAAAAACACTTTCGCAATGTTAATGCATATTATCATCATATTGAACGGCCCTAGTCCTCTTCTAATCGAATTGATATTATAATCAGCCGGAATTTAATAAGCTCCTCGAGGGTGTCGTCTCCTTACACATTCATAAGATTCCTGTCAACGAGCGCAGCATTCCGTTACACCCACTAAATACATAAATTAATCCTAAGAAGGGAACTTCTATCGGAGAGCATGCGGTTGTTTTCAAAGGATCACTAGGAACACAATCGATTTGTTTTATAATATTGTCAAAACAACAACTTAAATCGTAAATCGTAGTTGTTGTGTTTGCCTAGTACTGAAATTCAAGAATTACTGTGATTACTTCAAGACTTAGATAATTTTATCTATATATATTAAACTTTTTCTTTTGTTCAGTTACTGGGAATATCCAAAAAAAAAAAACAATATGATTTTCAAATATTATTGATAACACTAAAGGTCGGCAATACCTATTGAACAAAACAAAAAAAAAACGAATATCGGTTGACAAACAAAAGAGAAAATATTTTATCTATGCGTATTTATAAATAAATCTATTGTGTATCTGTGTGAATTGAGTTTCGAGTTGTGAAAAGGGGCCTTGCCAACTAAAAACCTCACCATTCAAGGTGTCTTTGGGACGAGCGGCGGACCCCCAGCGGAGACCGCATTCAAAGTTCCTTAAGCTTCGTGTAATTTATCTAACTTAATGCTGTAGCTTTTGCGTAACTCTACGACGTAGCACCTGCTACGATAATTCAAGCAATTCGCTACCGTTAAAAAAGCTTTTTAGCCTACTGCCAATTTAAAACCGTTCTTTTTTCAGTTGAAAAGAGTCCAGCTTACTCTGTCGGTTGAAATAAAATTGCATAATATTGTATTAGGTAAGTCTAATATTTCTAGTTTTATATTTTAGTCCATTTTTGGAACGAAGTTCCTTATGGGACGATGCAGAGGGGTACCCTAACCGGGAAAAAACGTCCGCAACGTAAGATTTTTATTAGTAATGCACACAGTGTACGACTTAACTTTGTAATAACGTACAAAAAATAACATATTTTTTACCATTCATTGACCACGATCTCAGAGCGTTCGTTTGCGCAATACACTAACTCTTAAGCAACCAACCGTGAATGAAGTGTACCACAATAAGCTCGCACGTTACCGAATGACCGTGGGTTGTTGCGAAACCTCCAGTTTTATTTTCTTTATACCTCGAATAGAACTTAAAATTAATATTTTTATAATAAGGAACTTCGTTCCAATCCGGTTTCCCACGACACCACACATCTTTTTTTTTTGTTTTCCTCTTGACCTAACTGGACACTTAGTTGTGACACCACCTCAAAGTATGAAGTCGATAATCATACCATGTAAAATGACTCAACCATCGCAGCAGGACGATGACAGTGCTTGCCCAAGCTGCTTTACAATACGACCTAAAAATATACATGAAGTATTCAAATAAACTAAAGAAAATATAATCTGCAAGCTTGCAAACCTAAAGGAAAAACATTATGAAATAAGGGTTGAAACTTTTCCATTCCTATCTCGTTTTAACTCAGAGCGCATTATAAAGTGAAATATATTTAATATTCAACACGGTGTCTCTTTCTTACTTTACGTCAACGGCAACTTGCTTAATTTGACAGAAGAAGGCAATGCTTTCTTTACGTTAAATGATTGCGGAGAAACTTTCTGTACCCAGGCTGTAGAAATATTTTCTGAAAGCCGTGATAACACATTATTATTTTAAATCGTATTCCTAGGAAGATAGTTTATTAATTAATAATTTTGTCACGTTTTTATTAATAAAAGTTAGCTACACCAGCCTCTTTCTCTGAAGCTACTTATAACCCATTAATAGTATCCATCGATTTTCTTACCCCTAACACCTTCCTAGCCTTTAAATGCTTATCTTAATCGATAGGACAAACTATTAGTCTTCTCCGATGAGTAATATTTCTGCAGTCAAGCCAAAATTTGTTGCAGCTTGCAAAAGTCTACATTCAACAAACAACAATGAACTTTAGAACATCTAAAAATTATTACCTACAAATGTATGTACAGCTATTTTAATATATTTCAATTACGAAAACAAGCCATTCTAAGAACAAAATAACAGAATAACCCAAAATTACCACTTAATAACTTAACAAAATATTATCCTTTGTACAATCACTCGGATTGTTTGCTTTACTTAAAACTGTACAATATTTGAATACCATAAAATTAATCTCATTTACTATGCATAGTTTTCGGCCTATTCCTGTGTTTATGTTACGAGTATTACGAAGGGTTTATAGGGGCATACTGGACTATGACTTAGAATATGGTAATTCCTCCCAATGGATGTTTCCGTCTTGAGCCAAGGAATGGCAATTATAATCTGAGATACGATGCCAATAAACTATATTATGTTATGGGATGTCAAATTTAATGGTGATATCGTTTAGTCAGTTCAACTTTACTGATTTTTTACATTTTTTTCAGGCAGTGAACATTGCTTTCAAACGCTACCATTTCCATGGCCCAATAATATAAAGATGTTCTGCATCAAAAGTCCAGAGGCCGACTACTAGTCCTACTGCCGACTGAGGGAAACAGCAAGAAGTCTTGAAAGCCGGTAAACCTCGTTATGTTGTTCTTGTCGAGGATTTAGTAGCCAGAAAATCTGACAATCTTGTGGTCAGGTTCGAACTCCTATCGAAAATTGAATCTTTATTCAAATACGTATATGAATTGAATATTCGGGATTTGTATATATTTTAGGTACCCATAACAGCAACACTAAGGCCGTTAAATGTGGAAAAGTTTTATCTTTTAGCTTCATAATGTGGCTTTTAGAAAACTTCTAAGAAAACTAGTAGTACTATATCGTTGGGCGAAGAACACGATAAAGACAATCACTTCTCGTTGACTAAACATTTCTAAAGCAATCGTAGATGGGATGCTCTTCCCAAGTAGGATCGCGGTATCGCTATTATCGCCCAGTCCACTCTCTTATGGGCTTTTAAAAGTGGACTGCTTTGCGTGACAAACTTAACCAGATCATGTTTTCGTAAGCCGATCACGCGACTACGTTTGTAATAAATACTAGTGGTCCCCCAGTAGTCGAAATTCGACTATAATTAATTGAAATTATATATTTGAACATTATTATTGGTTCTATTGTCAAAGTCATATTATACTTCTTTAATCACATTTCACCAAAACTACATTATAGACAAATAATATTAAAAACAAATAATATTAATCTATTCTCAATTTGATCACAGTCTTTAAAGAATAAAAATTTTTTGACAATAAACAAAGAGTATATATGTGTTGTGTCAAATACACGGTAGTGTGTGTAAATTTTTTTTATATTCTCTATATGTCTGGGAAATTTCGTCTTCCGTCTGCGTAATTTTTGTAAAAAGAAGTACAAAGTTCTTGCTTCACCTACTACTACATATACAGATGTAGTACTTTTTTACCTAGAGAAGGAACGAGCTTATAGTGTTTAAGTTCGCATAATGAAATAATAAAACCTACCCGGATCCGGATATTTTGAGCCGGATCAAAATATGTTCTATAAGCATCTTTTACTTATGTTACCTCTGATTTGTAATTTTTTTTTTGTCGTTGCACCGTTTGCAATGTGGTCAGCCTATTCAAAAAGTATTATTGTTGGCAGATAAACTTTGTCTCACAACTTATTGCAATCGGACTCAGTCTTAATCTATAATAAGATACCCACTGCCAATCTTACCTCCTGACCAGCTGCTGGATTTATCCTTTGACGACCTTCCGTAGGCTCATCTAGCCTTTTCACAAGAAATCGTTTAACGGACCTACTGTCTTTCCGAAGAACTTGTCTTACAAATGTCAAGTTGCGACTTCTGACAAGCACTGATAGATGGTTTTTATTACACAGTCTTATTATCTAACATAAATATCATTGGTATTGACACCAAAAAGCTTCTAAGCACAACGTTTCAACAGAATTATAATATATTACGCATTAACGATGATTTAGACCCAACACCAAAGATAGCAGCAATAAGGAAATAGTGTGATATAAATTTCAAGGTTTTTAAAGTTGGAAAAGCTGAGAGCATAATTATAATAGAGAAGTACTATGTCGTAATTAAGGAGATCGTGAACGAACCCTTTTCTAAGAATCAACAGCTAAAACGACGATTTGTAAGGTGAATCATGTCTGGACTATCAAGAACATGTACATACGTCCAAATAAATATATTCCTGACTTTTGAAATTTCCTTATTCCGGAATAATGTCACGTCTTACCTACCACAGGCTGAAGTTTTTTTTTTTTTGTAATTGGGTCAGGAAAGTTGAAATACTGATAGCGAACCTAAGCCGAGAATGTATAAATTATGAAAAGTGGCCATCCCATAATTTTTAATAAGCAAGAATTAAATAGGAAGATTTCCGCGTTATGTTAACTTCGTGGTTCTTTGTTCTTTTAAACCATAGCAAAAAATATATTTACCGTTCAATTGTTCATTTCAAAATAGACTGCAATAAAAATAACTATTTAATAATTATGATAAAAGTTCCAAATTAAAAACGGGCCAAATGTCCTAAAGTCGAATGTCATGGACAGCGGTGGTCACGATCCTCAATCGCGAAGAGCACGACTTTAGGACCTCCTCCTCAATACACACAATAGTATAGCTGAGTCTTAAGACGAACAGAAGACCTCGCGCTGCGGTGTCCTTGAGATGCTTAATGTCACTTAGCACAATTGAAAGTACATGTTATACAGATCCGTCAAAATAAAATATAATTAAGTAACTTTGCCTTCAATTTTGACAAAAATATACGAATGTCTCTAAAACATAGGTATAATGATCAGTAAATCCCAACAACGTAGTTTGGGCGAAAGATCAAGTAGCTACTTGTACCTTTTATCACATTTTACTTCAGGACCGTCAATGGCGTAGGTAAACATTTCCCGCCCTTCAACAAACTACTTACTTGTTCTTTCTTTATTTCCAACAAATTGTGTACATGTACAAAAATTGTGTGTTGATGCAATCCGCTAGAAACATTTTACTCATTCTAGTAAACTATTCATATCAATTTTCTACTTTTCTTCTTTTTGCTTCGGTTTCTTCAATACTGAGGGTCGTGACCACCTCCTCGCGACAAGAGTTAATACGGACCATTCTATTCCATTTGCCTCTATTCTACTAGTTCCACTAAAAATATGTTATAAAAATGGCTCCATTTATGATTAAATAAACATCAAAATTTCAAACATAATTTAAAGGTTAGTATAGAATTTAGTGGTGAGCAAGGGAAAGTCTTCACTCGGCTCACCTAGTCATGACAATAGCGATTTAAACTCGGAAGTAGGTCCGGAAATAATTTGAATAGTGTTGTTAAAAAAATTAAATTCAAATCGTATCTTTGTTACCTTAAAATAAAAATAGACCAAGCCTGGAGATCAAAACAATACCTCACACCACTCACTCTTGAATGTTGAACAATAAATAATACGCCCACGCATTAATTTTCGGAAGCAAGAATAGAGTTGTTAGGTGTAAACCAACAGCTGTCGGTATTGATTACGCGAAAGAATTTGCAAATATACAAATGAAGAATACGAAGAGATTCTGCTGTAAATCTGTTAGTAGCTCCTTCATTAAAAAAAAAAATTTTTAAATGACCGTACTTTTTACCATAGACTTTTAAAGATAATTGCTTTCCTAGTTGTAGTCCTACAACGTTTATTGAGACCTATTAGTACATAAGAAGCATATTTTTTAAAAGCAGGTTATACACAAGAGCCTACAGTCATCTCCGTTCATTTGCGTGTCTAAGCTGGCCCACCCCATGCTACAACTATTGTTTCCTCATCACGATCATCATCTATTTTCATTGGGAGTTAGTTAGCTTATATAGAAATTATGTACTTATTTTATTCTTCTACTGAGCTTTCGCCCTAATTCCTATATTATTAAATAGTAGTCTGGTTCTGACAGGACCTGCCTTTTTGTTTACAAAGAAATCGTATAATACGGCATCCGTTGTACCAATGCAATTGAGCCTTTGACCTCAAATCGCCTTGATTTAAGTGGCACTACTCGTTCCATTTTCTGTGCTAGTTACAATAAATTTTCAAGATTAACATGTTAAATTTTAGTAGCGCAAAGTATTTACAGATTTGAGTATTTCATTGGATAGCACGGGGTCCCTCCATAAATAAGACCGTCATTTGTCCCGCCCAAGACCCTTCGGTATAATCATCGTCAACTTATTACAAACGCTCCGAATATTCTTGATAATATCGAGATCGGAAGGTATTATTCAGCCAATGGGGAACTCATTTTCTTTAACATTCTTTAAGAGCCGCGAGCTGCAATTGTAATCGCTACTTTGCGAGAGTGCTCCGCTTTTGTAATCATTCTTATTTTATTTTTGAAGACAGCCAACGATTCTTAGTGTTTCATTCTCCTAACTGCCCGTATTCATGTTAAAATTTGTGAGTTGATTTCAGTGTTTATTTGAAACTGTAAATTTTTCAATAAAGGAAAATAACATCAAATTATTTCGCATTGTTCTAATGTGAACCTCGGATTGTAAACAATGAATTTGATTGATGGAATCCGATTAAAAACCCACAATAGAATGATAAACGAATTCGTAATTGAGATTGAGGGTGACTGGAGAATGGCGTTGTTTTACAGTAAGCTGCGTTCAGTTCTTTTTTTTATTGCTTAGATTTATGGTCGAGTTCACAGCCCACCTGGTGTTAAGTGGTTATTGGAGCCCATAGACATCTACAACGTAAATGCGCCACCCACCTTGAGATTTAAGTTCTAAGGTCTCAAGTATAGTTACAACGGCTGTCCTTTTTTTTTTTTTTTCGGGCCGTGGGCCGAACCTCCTACGAGGTCCCCGCGCATACGGGGCGCGGGGGTATGTGAAACTCAACGATCTGCAGGTGTTGAGAGCAGATCGCGGGCCCAAGGACTTTAGGGCCCACCCACTAAACGACTCCCCTGCACTCTTACACCCGATGTCCGATCCTCTCCGAGGTCAGAACCCGGATGAGGTAGGGGGGTTACCACGGTCAACACTACAACCAGACGGCGCGGCTCACCCCAAGGACGCCCAGCCGACGGAGCCTTCGAGGCGAATCGAAGGCTCTGAAACGTCGGCCGTCTCGGTACGGCAGCCCGTCAGGCCGCCCAGACAGTGCCGCTGGTGTCCCGGAATACCCCGCTGGACCAGAACCAGCCGGCCGGGTCGGGACGCGATACACTGCCAACCGGTCGCTCTTTCGTAACTCCTTGGCAGCGCGCTAGAGTGCTGGTAGCGCGGCCTCTACCCCCTCAGGTCGCCCCTTGACATTCACCGGGGACAACGGCTGTCCTACCCTTCAAACCGAAACGCATTACTGCTTCACGGCAGAAATAGGCGGGGTAGTGGTACCTACCCGTGCGGAATCACAAGAGGACCTACCACTAGTAATTACGCAAATTATAATTTTGCGGGTTTGATTTTTTGACCAGTAAAAAAAGAGGATTTTATCAATAGATTTTTAACCGTTCGAATAGTTTTCGACAAAATTATTTATCCAAATTCTCCAGTTTCTCGTCTCGTTACTAGAAAAATAAAATTTGACGAGTATGAGATTTTTCTCATTTTTATTAAATTTATTAAATTAAAAAATGTTTCCAATGTTTCATTAATACCACTAATGCTTGTCAATAGGTACCAGACAAAAAAAAGTTTGTAGCAGCTTGAATTATTTCAATTTTTTCTAAGAATCGCTTTGGAGATCAATAAAATACACGCAATAATAATAAAAACAGGTTCAATGTAACTTTGAAAATTAAGAAACAAAGAAAAAAACGGGTTATTATAAACGGCCATAATAGATACAGAAAATACATTTAGAAAACAAGAACAAATATATCCAGACTTCAAAGGCTTAAAAACCTGAGACTAAGAACTCGTGTCTCAAAGTGGGTGGCGGCTTTGTTGATATCAATAGGCCCCAGTAACCGCTAAATACCGTGTGGGCTGTGAGAGCCCTTCTAAGCAACAAAAAAGTATCTCTGACTAAAATAGACTACGACTGAAAAGCGAACCTTAATTTCAGGAAAAATGCTCGTTAAGATCAACCAACTGCTAGATCTATGAAGCTGTCAATTACCTTTTCTTTGCAGGTTACAGTTTAAGTTGCGATTAAAGTAATTAATAAAACATCATCAGCACCTGTCCACTATACAAGTAAGTCCGGTTTTCCCTCTACTTCGCTTATTCTCTTCATAGCAGGCAGCTCGGTTTTTTTACTTTGTTTAATCCCTTCATATCTTCCTTTTGTTCGCCGTCGCTCGTTCGGATTGTTGAACATAAAGAAATCTTGATTGAAATATGATACTGAAAAGAATGAATAAGAAACGTGTCTCTGAACAGGATAATGAATGAAATCGCCGTTCAATCTTTTAAACATTCATTTAAAACCTGGATCCTCCCCGAAGACCGATCGACCGAACAGTGAGTTTCATAAATGAAGATGCGACGACCGTTAAAATCGCACGCTTGAATGTACATCGTGACAGCGAGATGTAATACCTACCTGGGGCCACGAAGATATATTGTCACTAGATTGTGTTTTAATCGTCGTCAAAAATTTTAATGTCCCTGACTACATTTATTTATTTATTAAATACTGCTTTGGTATTTATCGCACAGTTAATATAAATATTTTTCGAAATATTTGTGGAAATATAAGGTATTGGCTTGCACTAATTCCAGTGTAAGCAGTGGAACCGCTGTGAATGGGTACACTGCGTAAGAATAAAGAATTATGTACTAGCCTGTATTTAGAATTCTACTAAAATGTAACTGTTCCTTGTCATTCTAGGTCTTTGTAGAGAAGCATTTCATATCGTAGTCTTGCACGCGTCGGCATTCCCGAACCTCTGGGGAGGATCTACGTGACGAACGCCGTACCTAAAATATTTGTTCTATTCATTGCTTGTATATTAAAATGTACGCTATTCAGTGTCATTAAGGACGCTTTTCGAGTTTTTTATACGACTGTGTTTTAAATATTTGGAGTCTTTCTAAAGCTTAGTCTTATTAATTATGTTATGTATTATAGTATTGTAAATATATAAAAAAAGAAACTATGAGAAATTGTTCGTAATTTCAGACTGAAATAGAATTTCACACTTTAACCTGATTTATTTAACTTGGGTCTCTTCCTTCCAATTGGATATTGTTATTACAAAAAATGATTACAATTTTTGAAGTTTCTTTAGGCGCGTTATGAAAAATTGATGAGAGTGAAATTTTACGATGCGCGCGCACCGTGACACAAAATTAACAGAAATGAAGTTGCCCACTAATTCGCTCATTACAATACGACCGACGTAACTTGGCGAGTCTGAATATAGCCGCAGGTAAACTTTCGCGCATGTACACTCGTAAAAAAAGTGTTATTAGCATTCATTTTTTAGTAATATAAATGACAAAATTATTATTTAATATAATTCATAGTAAATATTATTAAATTATTAACGTTAAATATTTATTATTAATTATTTAATATTTAAAAAAAAAAGAAATAAATTTAATAAAAATAAAGTATAATTTCTTCCGCGCGTACATAAGTACACGCACCCCTTTTTTTATATATATATTCTAAACAACATTTCAATAAGAGTACAAAATATATTAGATATTGAGCCTAGAAAAGTTGGAAACAACGATAAAACTAAATTGAAATATTCAAGTGGATATCTGCTCTTGATCTATTTCCAATCACGCCAACGGCACGTCTTTAAATGAAGCCGAACAGAAGTGATCAAGAAAACCCACGTACGATCTGTTTTAATTGGTATCGTACAAGTCACTGACTATGTAAATTAAAGTACTTTCCCGATTTTCTAAGGAATCCCACTATTTTAAGGCCACCTCCTACTTAATTCCTAAATTATCTGCATAATGATCCAAATTTTCTCGAAGATTCTTTAGAGATCTTGAACTAGAAATAGAGCTTGACACATAGCTCTTGAGAGTTAATAACATCTTGGGATTGAATTAAATTAGGTCATTCCATTCAAAACACTCTATCAGTCCCAGAAAGATATACGCTTTGTACTCAAACTTATTTTAATCGTCATTGCGGACCCAAAGTGGATGTTGTCCTCCGAAATTAGTTAAGATCCACCACTGTACACCGATGTCATATTTTCATTGACATATTCCATATTCCCAGCAGAATTACTTGTATAGTAATGTTCAAGTGAATTTCGGTAAGTACGCATTAAGAAAGGCTAATGTTAACGGTGATATTATTCTATAGATTAATAGTCTATCAACCCACTTATAAAGTCCCCCAATGTCGTAAAGTTATTATCATTAATTGATCGATTCCTGCAAAACCTTGTCGAAAGCGTATTTCATGAACACCTCCGTTATTTTTCAAGGCTTATGTATTCCACCGAAAAAAACTTAGGTAGGTAACAAATTGATAGCCTAATATGATTTACAAATTTTACATAATTTCTCGATCTAAGCGTAATTAAGTTTCTAATTGAAACGAATCTAGTTATTTCCAAACTAACTTTGCTAAAAAGGTTTTCTTTAAAATGAAGTCAAAAATAAAACTAGTTTCCTTCGCACATTACGGCAGAGCATGTTAGTACTAGTCGGATATCCGATACGGAAATTGGAGAATTTTAATCAAGATAAAAGGTGTAAAAGATCTCGTAAATACTGCAAGTTTCCCTCTACTGGATGACTTTAGTTAATTAATTTGAAACTGCAAACGTATGCGTGTCCATAATGAAACTTTCCACGAAATATTTTTCAAAGACTTAATATTATGATTTTATTCATGAGAACCAAGAATTAAACGACAGCTTAATTAATTGCAGCAAAGGAGTGGGTGTTTTGAACGTAAACAACCAGTCACCCTAATTAAGACCGTGCTATTACTATGAAATCGTCACGAACGAATAAATAAACAGTTAAATTATACAATTTACGGAGACCAAAACTTCAAATTAAATTTCAACGTGCGGACTTTATGCTAATTCCGCGGTCGATTATAAGATCAAGTTGAGTGTGAATTACTGTCGTTCTTTATAAGAAAAAGGCGGGCCTCGTTATCCCGCCTTGTTGTTCTCGGGGTGATTACATTGCCAGAGAATCCCCTCGGCGCTTTTCTCGTACCTTCAACGGGCGGTCGGCGGTTTTGCAATTTACTTCGAACGGGCAATGAGAAAAATTTGCGGTGATGCGCGCGGTAACATCCCGACGGACGGAATGGCGGGCGCGTGCGCGCTGGCGACGCGGCCCGACTCGTCCGCCAGCGCCGCAGTCAACGCCGCGGCGCGCTCCGAGGCGATAACTCCGCGCCACCCGCGCCCCCGCCTTTACACCCGCGCCCTCACGTCAAAATAAACTAATTGATTTACGGAAACAACTTTATACAGTGCTACTCTCAACTTTCACCAACTCCCTGACTCTTGGAGATATGATTCCGTAGTCTCTAAATCAACGGGTACGTCATCAAACTTTCTTTAGAACTGTTGTTTACGTAAGTTGTTTGCTTGAAAATGTGCACTTTGTATGAGATGAACGATGAATGTCGTGCCTCTATTCTTGGAAGTGTTACCAGCTGACTAACGGTGAATTGATGGTGGATTCTCTTTTTAAATTCGTATGAATATAACGAAATTCGCTGTGGCAACATACATACATCACATGTGACAACATGTGCAAATTTTGATAAGATTTTATTCTCTTCATTCAAAGGATACTTTAATGGGAATTTATGTACTTATCGTTTCTTTTCTTCGGTTAGCGGGTAATTTATCACTAGACCATCTCTCGCAAATAAATCGCAATCTCTCCTCGATCCTCGAGTAATACTGTATTATTAGGCGCCTGAACGTCCGGAATAATTTTGATAAATTAGATGTCAATAGACTCTTAAAGATCCCTCCGATAAAGCTCCCTCATAGAAAGTAATCTCTTCGAATTGATCCTTCGGTGTCCTTTTTATTAGACTCATTACTGAAGCTCTAACTAACTGTTTGAAGATTATTTTATTTAATTACCCTGCCGTCTTTAAATGAAAAGATTGATAGCAAAATAAGGGGATTTATAGACTTTCAAAAAGACAAGATAATTAATCGTTGCGTCACTTTTTAGGAAAATATCCAGAACTGAACACTAATTTGTCTCAGCACCAAATATGAAATTATGTATATTATTTACCATGTCACGTGGATTCATCCTCAATCTACAACTTCTATTGATTTTTCGAGTAAAAAGGCGCGACCCACGTGTTATTATGTTGTTACCAGTTAACAAAGAATCTTAACTGTACCTATATAAAACGGCAGTGGTACCGTTCAAAGCGTAACAGGGTTGCTTCGCGGCTAAAATAAGTACCTATTAGGCGTACTTACTCAACACATCACCGGTAACTAAGCCCATAGACACAGCCCACTGAGTTTCTCGCCGGATCTTCTCAGTGGCTCGCGTTTCCGATCCGGTGGTAGATTCTGCGAAGCACTGCTCTTGCTAGGGCCAGTGTTAGCAACACTCTCAGTTTGAGCCTCGTGAGCTCACCTACACGTCAAAGGCGAAGCTGAAATAGCCTCTCAAGGCTATCAGCATAGGTAGAAAAAATAAAATGAAAAGGTAGCTTAAGTTTTAATGGTTTTCTAAATATTTCAAGTTTATTTTTAGCATTCCCGAAATAAGATGAGTGATTTTTGTTTTCATTCAACCAATCGAACAACCTAGAATAGAGTAATTGGCTATTGAATACATATAATGAAATAATCTGGATT
Source organism: Bombyx mandarina (assembly GCF_003987935.1). The sequence continues at coordinate 1,325,082 of NW_021011511.1, read as the reverse complement.
TCAAAAGAATGTGTATGACAAATATAGAGGTATAAAATAATTATATCGACAGGGGAAAGGCTATTTAGCTTAAGCAGTATTTCGCTCAATACGCGACATTTATCTAAAGGATAAAGACGTCCGGTGCATTCGTAATGAGCGATGCACCGGTATTCGAATCCCAGGCGGGTACCAATTTTTCTAATGAAATACGTAGTCAACAAATGCTCGCGATTGACTTCCACGGTGAAGGAATAACATCGTGTAATAAAAATCAAACCCGCAAAATTATAATTTGCGTAACTACTTATTGGTGGTAGGACCTCTTGTGAGTCCGCGCGGGTAGGTACCACCACCATGCCTATTTCTGCCGTGAAGCAGTAATGCGTTTCGGTTTGAAGGACGGGGCAGCCGTTGTAACTATACTTGAAACCTTAGAACTTATATCTCAAGGTGGGTGGCGCATTTGCGTCGTAAATGTCTATGGGCTCCAGTAACCACTTAACACCAGGTGGGCTGTGAGCTCGTCCACGCATTTAGATGCTTTTTTTTATTTATTGCTTAGGCAATAAATAAAAAAAAGTTGCGTCTTATTCGGTATGCAAATGCAAAAAGCTGTAGGTGCTTTTCTGTTATGATATTTTTTCCAAATATTAAGCTGTAAATATCTGTAAAGTTGCAAAAATGTCGCTTAAAGCAAATAGCCTTTTACACAATCATGTTGTGGAGTACTTCTGACTCATATGCCTTGCTAAAAAAAGAGAAGAACGTTGAGATATACCTTGTAGAGAGCTCGTTGGCTTGTGGAGAGTATTGAGCGGTAGGCAGCGGCTTGGCTCTGCCCCTGGCATTGCTGAAGTCCATGGGCGACGGTAACCACTCACCATCAGGTGGGCCGTATGCTAGTCTACCTACAAGGGCAATAAAAAAAAAACCTATTTCAATAAAAGAATTAACTATACTAATATTTGTAATAAAAAAAAATCTTCAACACTTTAGCTTTTAATCATATTATTTTTCTTTAAGTGAATCCGTCGCACGCATTACCCGCTTAACGACAACATGTTACAGACGACAACACATAATTTTTAATTAAGTTAACATCAAAACTCGTCACGTTCCCGTCAACGTTTATCCGACAATGGGTAAATCCGGGCGGTTTTCGTAAATAAAGAGCAATTTAAGTAAAACAATGACATTACGGGCACAACATACGACTGATATTTACATGCAAAATAGGAACAGGTGTATTTTCATTCGAGTGGCCTAATTGAGAAGATTCAAACGGAAATTACCCACTTCCATTAACTAAATTAAATTAATGTTTTTACACAAACGAAGGCTTAGTGTGCGTGCGTTAATTAATGTCGCTTCTTAATGAGACCAAAGTAAAGTATTTTTGAACACTGAAATTTTAATGAGTGGGGTTGTTGACACTGTTTATACACGGGCGTTTTCTATCGTCCAACTCATGATTTGAATAAGTTGACAGATATTCTAAAGGTAGATTAGGGAAATATAAAGAGTCGTAATATGAAGGTATAGTGGTCTAAAGAATAAGGCGGTTATTCTGATATCCCAAATATTCAGTGTGCTCGTATTAAGCAATGTGACTGTTCCAGTACTGAAATCCCTCAATCAGGTGCCAATTCTAAGAAAGTAATACGTGCTTAACAAGTGTTCACGAAAGACAATCATGATAAACTAATAACATCGGATAATGAAATAAACCAGCAAAATTTAAGCGTAGTTGTTGGCGTATTGCAAACTAACACCGATGAGTACCATAATGCTACTTTTTTCTGCCGTCAAGAGTCGTGCAATCGATGCGGAGCTTAGGATTTTAATTTACTGGTAGTAGGACCTCTTGTGATTCCGCACAAGTAGGTACCACCCTGCCTATTTCTGCCCTGAAGCAGTAATGAATTTCGGTTTGAAGGGTAGCCGTTGTTACAACTGTGTGTATACTGAGACCTTAGAATTCATATCTCAAGATGGATGGCACAATTTACGTTGTAGATGTCTTTGGGCTCCGGTAACCACTTAACATCAGGTGGGCTGTGAGATTGTCCACCCATCTACGCAATAAAAAAGGACAGATGCTATGTAATACATGATGAGATTATCATGTCTTGTCTCAAGATATTCACCGCCCTCTTAACACCAGTGAGCTTGTTTAAAATAAATTTACAACGTTTTTACTGAACTGTGAGCTCGAAAAAGTTAGGATAAATCATTCAGTCAAGTCTAACTGAGGCTATTGTAATGCAATGAGAGTTTGACCTCATGGATCCAAATAGACAGCAGTATTCGTATTTTATCGTAAGGACGTAGGTTCCCGATTGTCGATTAAAATCATATTTTCCGTGAAATCGGTATCTATGCTAATACCTATATTATAAAGCTGAAGGGTTTGTTTGTTTGAACGCGCTAATCTCAGGAACTACTGATCCGATTTGAAAAAATATTTTAGTGTTAGATAGCCCATTTATCGAAGAAGGCTATATAACATCACGCTAAGGCCAATACAAGCGGAGCACCAACAAAGAATGTTTCAAATTCGGGCTTTTTTTCCCTTTTGAGAGCTTCCGCTGCGTGCGCTGCAGAAATGGTTAAAGTTTCACTAAAATAATGTATGACTGAATTGTTCCCCTTTAAAAGATCTAAAAAAAAGACCACAACAAGATATGTCTATATGTTAAGGTTAGCTCACTATGCAACCTTTTTATGCTAACCAAATTTGTTCTAAAATAAAGCATTATTTGTAAACTATTCCACGCGGACGAAGTCGCAGCCAAAAGCGAATCTAATAATAAATCGATAACAGACCTCTTGTTTGTTTTCTTCATATTGAATTATTACATCGTTTAGGATACTACGAATACAATAGAAGTCGAATGTGACAAAAAATAATATAAAATTATTTTTTCTTTCCCCGTCAGTATCGGTTTTATAAGTAGATACTGGTTGAGCGTTTACTTCGCCTTTCGTGAGTCTTAGACATAATAATTGATACCACTTTTACGGTTCGATCTATTATTTTTGACGTTTCTAATACTTTAAAATTTTCGTACAAATCTGAACGTTTACATTTGAACATTGTACGAACTATCTTATTATAGATGGTACTGAGTTTATGGTAATCGACGCGTTGGAAATAAGAAAATGAAAACATTAAACGCGAAATTAATCCAATAAAGTATTATAAGTATTTTTATTAAAGTATTATAAGTTTTTGAAGTCGTTGTGGCCTAACGGATAAGACGTCCGGTGCATTCGTGTTGAAGCGATGCACCGGTGTTCGAACCCCGCAGGCGGGTACCAAATTTTCTAATGAAATACGTACTCAACAAATGTTCACGATTGACTTCCACGGTGAAGGAATAACATCGTGTAATAAAAATCAAACCCGCAAAATTATAATTTGCGTAATCACTGGTGGTAGGACCTCTTGGGAGTCCGCACGGGTAGGTACCACCACCCCGCCTATTTCCGCCGTGAAGCAGTAATGCGTTTCGGTTCGAANTAGGACCTCTTGGGAGTCCGCACGGGTAGGTACCACCACCCCGCCTATTTCCGCCGTGAAGCAGTAATGCGTTTCGGTTCGAAGGGTGCGGTAGCCGTTGTAACTATACCTGAGATCTTAGAACTTATATCTCGAGGTGGGTGGCGCATTTACGTTGTAGATGTCTATGGGCTCCAGTAACCACTTAACACCAGGTGGGCTGTGAGCTCATCCATCCATCTAAGCAATAAAAAAAAATTAAAAAAAACTAACTAAAAAGACTAAACTTGAGTAGGTAGTCACTGAATCTAATGAACAAAAAAAAGCTATTTTCTAGTAAGAGAGAAACAAATAAAAAATAATATTCATATTCATTAATTAACTATCTGACTCGGCAGACTTCGTAGTGCCTCAATCGATAAATAAAAGACACATCAAGGGGACACATCAAAGGAAAAACAAAATTGTTTGTTTTTATATAATTTCGAGCTTTTTTATATTTTCTCACCTTTTAAACCTTTCCTGGACTTCCACGAATAATTCAAGACCAAAATTAGCCAAATCGGTCCAGCCGTTCTCGAGTTTTAGCGAGACTAACGAACAGCAATTCATTTTTATATATAGAGATATCTATATATTAGTACGTGAAGCAAAAACTTTGTATCCCTTTTTACGAAAATTGCGCGGACGGAGGAGTATGAAATTTTCCACACTTATAGAGAATATAGAGAAGAAGTGCACAATGCTAATATATTTTTTTAAATAATGCATAAAAGATACATTAAATGAATAAAGAAAACATTACACACACTACATACCATGTATTTGACGCACACACACATTATTTATTATCAAACTTTGTTCTTGGCGTCTGTTGTCAAATTGAGAATAGATTAAATATTGTTTGTCTTTGTTAATATTTTTTAAAGTGTATTCTTGGTGAAATTTGTGATTATAGAAGTATAAAATACAATCATAATAGTGTACAAAATTACAATTCCAATTAATTAAAGTCGAATTTCGACTACTGCGGGATCTCTAGTATATTTTAATTGGTTAAAAAATGTAATAACGACGTCGCGTTGCACGCGTCTGTACAGCTGATCGATAGCGCTTAAACAATTGAACGCTACTTTACTGTCGGATGAATACGATAAACACTGTTATGTCAGATTTGGCCATATCGATCCGGTGGTAGATTCTGCGAAGCACTGCTCTTGCTAGGGCCAGTGTTAGCATCACTCCGGTTTGAGCCAAGCTCACCTACTAAGTAAGGTTACGCTGAAATAGCCTCTCAAGGCTATCAGCTTAGGTAGGATATAAAAAAAAATTGGCCATATTTTATTGTAGAAATATTTTTCACGCAATTTAAACCGTTTATGCTAGAAAAAAAATTACGTGATATTTGCTAAGACCCCCCTCGTCCCTGAGTGAGATTTGGAAAGATTTATCTTGATCCCCTCTCCCCCTAGAACACCTCACGTAATTAATGGACGCCCCCAAAAGTAGTATCTCCAGGACAACCATAAGTTGGATATGAATCACCTAAGGAAAAATATTCATTGCGGTGCATTTACGATAAAATTGGGATTGAAAAAAAAATACTTCTCTTATACAATTAGAATACTCGGGCTGTAAGAATATTATAAGAATATAGAATACGTATTATTTGAAAAACATTATTAAACGGGTTCTTACCACGGTTATAATGTAGATAACCACGAAAGTTTATAACAATAGAAAGTGCATGTTCGAACTAGTATTACTTCTAATTCCACATGACACGACTTAATATTAAAGTTTTGGTCCTGTAATATTTAACCGAGAAAGACATTACGAGACTGTTTTGTTCTAGTTTATTTAATTCGTGCACGAATATCAACCAAAGTAACATTTTATCGTATAAACGACGTAACATTCCAACTTTGGCCAAACTTATACGACAATATAAATAATGGTGGAATCTCTCTACATGGTGATATCATGCAAGTCTTGAGACGTAACGATGGTAATAACGTTCATTTAAATACGTCTGGCTCCAATATAAAACGAAATATATTTAGGGACGCCGCTTCTCGAATCTTCTGTATAGAAGAGTGGAGTAAAACGAACCTAGATGGTGAACATCTTGAGACATGAGAACATAATCAAATCAAATTATATGTCACATAGCATCGGCCCTTTTTTTATTGCTTAGATGAATGGACGAGCTCACAGCCCACCTGGTGTTAAGTGGTGGAGCCCATAGACATCTACGACGTAAATGCGCCACCCACCTTGAGATATAAGTTCTAAGGTCTCAGTATAGTTACAAGGGCTGCCCCACCCTTCAAACCGAAACGCATTACTGCTTTACGGCAGAAATAGGCGCGATGGTGGTACCTACCCGCGCGTACTCACAAGAGGTCCTACCACCAGTATCTAATTACGCAAATTAAAATTTGCAGGTTAGTTTTTTATTACACGATGTTATTCCTTCACCGTGGAAGTCAATCGAGAACATTTGCTGAGTACGTATTTCATTAGAAAAATTGGTACCCGCCTGTGATTCGAACACCGGTGCATCGCTCAACACGAATGCACCGGACGTCTTATCATTTAGGCCACGACGACTTCAGAAAGTCATCATAGTGTAGCAAGTTGAACCGCTTAATAGAATTTGTAAGCACTATAACGTGATTTCCACTGCTCACGTTGAGACAACACAGAGAGGTTCGAAACAAACTAAGTTCACCAACTCGTCTCTGTAGACGCCGGACCGCTTGAACAAAAAGTTAAAACTATCGAAGGCAGAAATAAAAAAGATGTTGGAAGACCTTCTGACTTCAAGAACGCCATAAATTCAGATCAGCTATCTGCTCAAATAACCTAAAACAAATCCGATTTTTTTTTCTACGTGACGTGTTTTTTGGGAACTATTAATATTCCGTCTTCAAAGTCAAAAGTTTTAAAATGTATTATTTATATTCGTGTCATTTTTCAAATAACTGGATCGTTCGTGGTTTAAATGTAATTTATGTTGTCAAATTATAGTTTATGTGTAAAAAGTACTCATGATTTTTTTTCAGATCGAATTCAGATCACGTGCGATAGGCTTTACACGTAATTCGAGTAGTTTCCGTGTAAAAAAACAGTTACGTATTTTTCGTCTTAGATAGTTCTAATGATTAATTGCTTTTGGTTCCGCGTCGTGGATAGCTGCTACCAGACTTGAGACATTGCGAATTATTTATGCAAGTCACGCGGAAATCTAGTTCTTGTGCTCAAAGGCACAGAGTTAGTTGCCCTTGGTGTATGAAATGATAGAAGTTGTAATTTAATAAGTTTACAATTAAATTATTTTTTTACAACGGTATTTTTCTCTGCTCAAAAATGTCAAAAATTGGTCGTATCTCATCAATTGATATTTTTCAACGTATTTTATAGAAGCTCGTGTCATAAAAGAACACTTATAAGTTAGAAAAAGACAGTAAGCAGTGGCTTCGCAGTACCCGGTTGATACATATAAGTGACGGTAACCACTTAGCATCGTTTGGGTCGTAATCTAGTGTCCCATCGATGTCGAAACTGCAATTTTTTTCTCAAATTCAAATTTAATTATAACAATAAATAAATAGCAATATCTAAAATAAATATAAGTATGGTAATGTATTTGGAAAATGCTATGTAAGTTGTTTCGCTTAATCACTCTTCGGTTGAGCACTTATCGATTTGTATATTTTGCTTATATTAGGCGGCGTCGAGAAATTTCGCTCTGTTTATGGCGTAACATCAATCATATAAATCTTTAGCGCTTTATAAAGACGTTCCACTTGTTATTCATAAAGAACCCTTACGAAGCACTCGTACATCGAAAATGACGAATGCCGTGCTTACTTTATGATTTTGTTTATCAGCTATTAAAAATACTANAAAAGATGTTCGAAGACCTTCTGACTTCAAGATTGCCATAAATTCCGATCAGCTATCTGCTCAAATAACCTAAAACAAATGCGATTTTTTTTTCTACGTGACGTGTTTTTTGCGAACTATTAATATTCCGTCTTCAAAGTCAAAAGTTTTAAAATGTATTATTTATATTCGTGTCATTTTTCAAATAACTGGATCGTTCGTGGTTTAAATGTAATTTATGTTGTCAAATTATAGTTTATGTGTAAAAAGTACTCATGATTTTTTTTCAGATCGAATTCAGATCACGTGCGATAGGCTTTACACGTAATTCGAGTAGTTTCCGTGTAAAAAAACAGTTACGTATTTTTCGTCTTAGATAGTTCTAATGATTAATTGCTTTTGGTTCCGCGTCGTGGATAGCTGCTACCAGACTTGAGACATTGCGAATTATTTATGCAAGTCACGCGGAAATCTAGTTCTTGTGCTCAAAGGCACAGAGTTAGTTGCCCTTGGTGTATGAAATGATAGAAGTTGTAATTTAATAAGTTTACAATTAAATTATTTTTTTACAACGGTATTTTTCTCTGCTCAAAAATGTCAAAAATTGGTCGTATCTCATCAATTGATATTTTTCAACGTATTTTATAGAAGCTCGTGTCATAAAAGAACACTTATAAGTTAGAAAAAGACAGTAAGCAGTGGCTTCGCAGTACCCGGTTGATACATATAAGTGACGGTAACCACTTAGCATCGTTTGGGTCGTAATCTAGTGTCCCATCGATGTCGAAACTGCAATTTTTTTCTCAAATTCAAATTTAATTATAACAATAAATAAATAGCAATATCTAAAATAAATATAAGTATGGTAATGTATTTGGAAAATGCTATGTAAGTTGTTTCGCTTAATCACTCTTCGGTTGAGCACTTATCGATTTGTATATTTTGCTTATATTAGGCGGCGTCGAGAAATTTCGCTCTGTTTATGGCGTAACATCAATCATATAAATCTTTAGCGCTTTATAAAGACGTTCCACTTGTTATTCATAAAGAACCCTTACGAAGCACTCGTACATCGAAAATGACGAATGCCGTGCTTACTTTATGATTTTGTTTATCAGCTATTAAAAATACTAGATGATGACCAAGCTTTGCTCGGTTTTTTTTTTGATAACGCCATCTTGTTGTGTCTTTAAAGCGGTTAGCTGTGCTCAATTAAGAAAAATAGTATTATTATTCGCCAATAGATGTCGGGAAGAGTTGATTATTGAAAACACGAATAAAACAACATTTTCTGAAAATAAATCGTAGCCAGATCGATTTATCGCCCCCGAAATCCCCTGTATACTAAATTTTATAAAAATCGTTGGAGCCGTTTCCGAGATTCCGATTATATATATACAAGAATTGCTCGTTTAAAGGTATAAGATTATTATAGCTATTACAAGCATTTTGTTATCGACGGCAAGGTTTCAGTAGGATTAAAGTACAAGGCCTAAATTATTTTATAAGCTGCCTAGTGTCAAGATACATTCTTAAATGCGAAATCTAACCTAAGCATGTACCCAAATGATGTTACAGTAAGAAATGTATCTATATATTAATACGTGAAGCAAAAACTTTGTTTCCCTTTTTATGAAAATTGCGCGGACGGAGGAGTATGAAATTTTCCACACTTATAGAGAATATAGGGAAGAAGTGCACAGTGCATTTTTAAATAATGCATAAAAGATACATTATATCAATAAATAAAACATTACACACACTACATACCATATATTTAACGCACACACGCATGCATACTATTTATTGTCAAACTTTTGTTCTTGACGTGTGTAGTCAAATTGAGATTAAATATTGTTTGTCTTTGATAATATTTTTTATAGTGTAGTCTTGGGGCAATTTGTGATTATAGAAGTATAAAATACAATCATAATAGTGTACAAACTTACAATTCCAATTAATTATAATCGATTTTCGACTACTGCGGGACCTCTAGTATATTATTATAGTGTATAATAAAAAAATTCGGAAATGTCTGTATTCACTGGTGGATCGTGGTATACGCTCACATAAGAAGATTGTATTGGTAATATGACCTGGTTTGAAATGTATATTTATTTGGTTATTTGTATGAAATTGGAAAATCGACCTCATCGTGCTCGATAAGAAGAGTTTTAGTTACCGATAGCCATTCACGATTGCATTAGTCATCTTGCTAATCATACCATTTGCATACTTCCCTGTCATTGTAAGTTCTATCATCAAAACTACACACAGTTTCAAAATACTTTAAAAATCCGATACACTGATAAAATGCTGCATAATGATCTTAATTAAAAAGAAATATTTCAATTTGCATCTTTAATACAGAGTAAATTTGTTGCATGCACTTGTGTATAGGATACAATTTTTGTATCGACGCTTGAAAGGCAAACATGACTAAGCGACAATGCGTGAACTTTACAGTAGAGCAATTTAAAGTTGAAATATCTGAAAAAAAAATTATTTTGACGAATCTAGCTGTAGGATTGAAATTATTTTAATAGACCTAGATATAGTTTTTTTTTGCCCATCGAATATACTTAAAGGCTATTGCCTATCATTTGTGTATATAGCAGTTATTGTCGCTTATATATATTGTCCATAATTTGATAAACAGGTAAAATTATCTGAATTTTATATAAAAGGTTTCTCGTCACAAGTAAAATTATCTAAGCCANCAAATGAAAATTTAAAAACATGAATAACTGACTAAGTGAATAATACCTTATTATTAAAATGTCCTAACTGCAGGATGTCTCTAAAATAACTTTTTTTTTGTCGTTTGGTAGGAAAAAACTCTGCATTTTTATGAAAATCACACCATATCTAAGCGACATAAAACACGTCACAGAGTGATGAAACCTATACTAAACGACGCAGAAAAATCTGACGATTCCAATGGTGTATCTAACTCATTTTACCTACTTTTGTCGCTTAGTCATGTTTGCCTTTCAAGCGTCGGTATACTCTTTCATAAAAATAGTATCATGTTGCATGGGTGCATTTTCATTAGTTTTCATCTCAATAGCACTGAATACGTAAGTGCTTACTAATCTTTTGTTGATGTTCTAACGTAGGCGGTCAATGATGACGCTTCCAATCAACGAACTAGAGTCTGATGCATAGATCGATACTATTAATCATTTGATCAAATGTTTGCAATAATATTGGACGGCCATTTTGGGTCTACAGACCCTTGGGAATAATGTTGGGTCAAGTTCGGGACGCGCTTAATGCTTTTGTTAAAACGATTGGAGATAAATGGTGCTCTGATTTTATATGGCTGGCCTAGTAAAACGATCTTGGCTAGCTACTTTAGTTATTTTGTATGAATATGAAAAACTATTAAGTAGTAGTAGTAGTTTTATCTAAATTCTCAGTATAATCTTCACTAATAATAGTACGGGTCTAGTCTTTTTCATTCGAAAACTATTGTCTAAGTAAAGGAATTCTAACCATTTTTTTAAAAATAGGAATTATAGCTAAAATGAACGAAATTAAGAAAACAAAAATAAATTTTCGGAAGCAATAAACAGGTTCTTGAACTTAAGTACCGACAAAGCATAAGGTTGTAAACTCAAATTCTGTTATTTTATTGTACCTAACCTATCAAGATACTGATCATCAATTATGTAGAACGCTCCAGTTTTTATGGCAGAACATTTGAATCCATTAAACTTTCAACGAATCACAAAAGAACGAAAACCTATTTAGTAAATCAGTCAAGAATCGCTGTCAACGTAGTCTCTCCGATCCAGAAGTCAATAGAGCTTGAATAAAATTATTTACTACGCTTAAATTGTTAATTTGTGATTCTAAAAACTATCATTTAATTTTGTTTGGAGGTCAGGGATGAAATATTTTCGTCTAAATTCTAGCAAATGGATCAAAAACACATTTCAAAGTATATAACTAGTCAGGTCATAAGTATTGTCACACAGTAAAAACTTTTCTTTTAGAATGCTGGCCACAAAAAAGTGTATTGAATTCGAATTTCGAATTGTTCATGAAAATAAAAATGTATACTTTTAGAATTTTACTCATTTTTAAATATGGAGTGGACGCTTAAAGAAGACCGTGTTGCAGTTATTGCGTTGCATCGTTGCGGTTACGCGCCAATTCAAATTTTTAACATACTGAAAAATTTGAATATAACCAAAAGATTCGTTTATCGTACCATCAAACGATACAATGAAGACTCTAGTGTAGATGACAGGTCAAGAAGTGGTCGCCCTCGGTCTGTTAGGACTCCAGCAGTGATAAAAGCTGTGAAGGCGCGAATTCAAAGAAATCCCAAACGTAAGCAGAAACTGTTGGCCCTTCAGATGGGGTTAAGCAGAACCACGGTGAAAAGGGTGTTAAATGAAGACTTAGGGCTTCGGGCATATCGAAGAAAAACAGGACATCGTTTGAATGCTCGTCTAATGGACCTGAGACTGAAGAGATGCCGCGCTTTGTTGAAGCGGTACGCGGGAAAAAAATATCGGGAAATTCTTTTTTCGGATGAAAAAATTTTTACCGTAGAAGAGAGCTACAACAAACAAAATGATAAGGTGTACGCACACAGTAGTGAAGAAGCGAGCAACCGTATTCCGCGTGTCCAACGAGGTCATTTTCCATCCTCGCTCATGGTATGGTTGGGAGTTTCTTATTGGGGCTTAACAGAGGTACATTTTTGTGAGAAAGGTGTAAAAACGAATGCAGTTGTGTATCAAAATACAGTCCTGACGAACCTTGTGGAACCTGTTTCTCATACCATGTTCAATAACAGGCACTGGGTATTCCAACAAGATTCAGCGCCAGCTCATAGAGCGAAGAGCACACAAGACTGGCTGGCGGCGCGTGAAATCGACTTCATCCGGCACGAAGACTGGCCCTCCTCCAGTCCAGATTTGAATCCGTTAGATTACAAGATATGGCAATACTTGGAGGAAAAGGCGTGCTCAGAGCCTCATCCCAATTTGGAGTCACTCAAGACATCCTTGATTAAGGCAGCCGCCGATACTGACATGGACCTCGTTCGTGCTGCGATAGACGACTGGCCGCGCAGATTGAAGGCCTGTATTCAAAATCACGGAGGTCATTTTGAATAAACTTTAGTGTCATAAGAATCTATGTTTTGTTAAGTTCATTTTGGTATATGAATGGTTACATAATGAATAAACTTGTTTCAATTATTTTACATTAAACATGTAACAGAACTTATGACCTGACTAGGTATATACTGTGCATTATGAATTTCAATTTAATTGAATTTTATAATTTCTCGTTTCATTATAATTGAACTAGTTTAAAAGGTTCACGTTTAAGAGTTTTTCCCAATAACTTCTTGAGATGATATAAACATCCGTATAACTTGCGAAGATTAAACTAAGGAATGATTTGTGTAGATTATGTTTAAAAAACAAACATCCAAGAAATTGTTTTTTCTTTAAATAAATGTACCAAATTATGTCTCCGATGCAGAAGTAACAAATAATGAAATTAACATTGCTTCACTGATTTTTTTTAAACAAATTACTTTCTGTTTTGCTAATGAGGATCTCCACTCGTAGAATTTTTCGAACCGTTTGGCATTTCGAGTTTCGAATTTCTGTTTGGGTCAGAACATTCGTCATGATAAAATATTTCTTCATCAAGGTTACAGAATATTAAAATAAAACAATCCCACATATGTGTAAGGGTAAAAATCTGAGCGAAAATAACCCTGGATAATCTTTATAGCCTGTCCAGCTATCAATGTTCCTGGTATCCAATCCTGATCTTCAAGATACTACTAGTACTGTTACTATTTGTCATCTTCATTCACAACAGTAGTGCCTTATATTCCACCTCGCCTCTTCATTCATAATCCGTTCATAATATCAGTCATTATAGTAATGAGTTTAAGACTTCAATTTATATGGAAGAGTATGATAATCTTTAAGCACCGGGCCGTGAACATATCTGTCCATCATAGCTGTTTAAAAAACATTGTTCACGATGATGTCTTGATACTTATCCTGCGGTGTGAGGTATTAAATGGTTAAAACGGTTTCCACGAAATGAATAAAAACAAAAAAATAACTGTCCTGAGAATATCAGTAAAATTCGAAGAAAAAAATACTCGTAAGTTCTCCGACAAGTCCGAGATACGACATCGCATTAATGCCTTTTATAAAAGTTTTCTTCGACAAAAGTATAAATTAATTTCGTAGAATTGCATAATGTACTACATAAATAAATAACAAAGTTTACCGAGCCACGGGTCAAGTCAATACTTTCCAAAAGTGTACATATCCGCCTACACCTCTCAATCGAGGCTACAAAAGGAGTAAACACAATACAATGTACTGAGCAATTTGTATGGCACCAACATTATTTATTTAGGATTTCTGATTGTAATTTAGCTGTTCTCCGCTTACTTGTAACTTATTTTTGTTCCGACTAAATAAGTTCGCTATGAAATCGTTATTTTCTTTCTTTGCTTGGGTCTCACATTATGTTGAAGTCAACCGAGTTTTTGTTCTGAAGTTAATGAAGCATGTACAGTAACTTCGGCAACTTGAAACAGTTTTACTCAAAGTGTTATATAAGCATGGGCATTGAAATCGAATAGAATGGTCTGTAATAGATTAGGCAGTTTACGAAAATACTCATCACATAATCTATAACGACGAAAATTTACTTAGTACGGCATATTAAAACCCTGAACACATGGATGGATGGATGGATACATGTTCCTATCTCTACTGAGTACCGATTACTTTTTCCTCATTAAAAGGGTTTATTTAAACAAAAATTGAAACCTCACGCCCGGTATTGGTGTCTATTAGCGTCGTTATCCCCATAACATCAGGTAGATTGTAAACTATGTGTACCCATTAAAAGAAATAAAGAGATAATTTTAAAGTTAACTCACAGGTAAGATTATTAGGTCAAAAGAGGCTGCTAACAGTTTTAAATGACTTTTTGGGAGGTTTTGGCACTATAATATTCAAATTCGTTGCTTTATGAGAGCATGTCGTGAAAAGAGATGATGATTATTTTAAATTTGGACATTTTGTCTTAAAATAACACTTTGATGGTTGTTTAGAAGTAATCTATTGATCCCAAACACAAATTTACCGTACTCAATTCAAAGGTTTCGTAACATATTTAAGGTCACTATTATACTAGATCGCCGGTACTTTCGAGAAGGACATTTTGGTTCAATGTAGGTAATCTAAATAATAATATTTGAAATCTCCTGAGAACATTCCGAATTAAACCTCAGTCAGAAGATTGTGTAGTATATGTATATCTATAATTGACATAAAAATTAATTTCCACATGTATGAAGGAGCAACACTCGTGTAGGGCTCGACCGATATTCTTTTTTTTTGTTGTGTCCATAATTGTCTCGTAATTTTTTCTCGTATAATTCACTGGAAAATTTTCCTGTAATACATATAGTTATATTCACAACAGTACGTAATCAAACTAGTAGGATCAATTGGCGGAGGAGTAATACGAGATTAATGAATTTTCATTATTGAAAAGAATATTCCTTTAATAATTATAATCAAATAGTAGTTTGGAACATTCAAGTCAAAACGTACTATTGCGCTACTGTACCATATAATTGTCATTCAAAACATTCAAAAAATCTGTCAAGGTCTATGCTTGGTAATCCAGCTATCTTCATGATCTGCAGAAAGCCCCAACTACTACTATCCCAAAACCCCCGACTACCCGAAACTTTGCCACAATGACCGGTATTTCACTGCCCGGCTTAAACATTTATGCCCAGCGACTATCTTTTCAATCAATTTATCTCTTAATTTAATGAAGTACATAGTTTTGAGAAACATCGATATCGCAGGATTCGATCACGACCGCTCTGTGAAGAGTGTACGACTAGGAATAAGAAGGAGAAGAACATCGTTTTTTCACCGGATTTTGAAGGAAAATTGAATTATAAATAAATCAAGCCCGCTCAAATATTTCATGAAAACTTCCGAATGCCCATTCCTACAGAATGGAATGGCAAATAGGGCTTTCGCAGCCTAAAGGTAACGGCCTAATTTGATACGCCGATGGTTTTGACACAAGTGCAGGAACGAGGCATATAGGAACGGGTCATATAGTAAAATCACAGTAACTATTATAGTAGTGAATATTAGACATAAGCCTTCCAAGCAGAGAAATACGCAACGAACACTTGCGCTGCAAAAGTTTGGAGAAATACGAAGATAGAACTACTACCTATTCATTTGTTTTTGGTGATAACCAATCTCTTCATGAAGCGCTGATAGCCTATAACTTCTATAAGGTCAAATCTTTCAGATTTGGGTACTTCATAGTTTGGAAACCTAGCCATGTGTGTACTGTGGCTTATGAGGAAGCTGATGAACTTGTCAAAAACAACTCCAAAAGGACAATCATTGTATTCGAACCGTGCATGGAAATTCAAGTAAGGGGCAATAGTCTATGGAGTACTAAAGAACTGTGTCTATACCAAAATCTTACTAGAATAGACTACTGCCTCGATTCTAAGATCTCACAAAAAGTTTAATTTATAAACAAAAGACAACAAGAAACAAGATAAAGCTAAAAAACTTTGTAGATATCAGGATGGCGTGCTCACTGGACTTTTATTATAGACAGCATTTCTATAGTATAAACTTAAACATAGACTATAAGTACCTGCAGATTCTGCATGGAAGATATTATGTAAACTGTACATCAGTTACTCTTTTAATTTAACGGTCTATCAAACCCAAAATGTATGCGAGCTGTGTGGTGAGGACACCTCCTTATTATCATTACAGATATGAGACCTGACACAAAATATCCTTAAGGATCGAAATATCAAGCGGGAAGTCCACCCAGTCCCTCAAATATAAGACATGATATGGATTCAGCGGAATGTATCGAATTATTTAGGTCATCATGTAATTTTGTTGTGAGCAACCTTATGGACGAATTGAACAAAATGATAAGAAAAAACGTTTCTAATTATTAATTTGTTCGATAAACTTTTCACAGTCATAAATAAATTTAGATATTATTAAGGGCTGACCAAAATTCATTGATAATATGCAGATTGTGAAACTAATGGTACTTTTTTGCATAAATGTATCAATGAGCTTAAGGACACACAGAGCACTTAACGAGTTCTAGGGCACGTAGAAATCACAACACACATGTGTGAGGTTTTTAAATCACTAAAATAGATTATAAGTATACTTACTAACAAAATGTATGGTTTCTTTACTGAAATAAAGATTTAATAATAATAATAATAATGCCCATATAGTTCACCGGTTTCTCTCCCAATAGTCCCTAACGTTCTGGCCGATTGTTGCTCACCTCGCCGGAGTGTGTCCTGCCGTCTTCCCAGGCGAGGCAGTGTCTAATACAGATCATAATAATAATAAGAACGACGTCAAAGCCGTCACCTTAGGATAAGAGGTAGAAGTCTCGATTGTGTTATTTAACGGCTCTCTCACCTTCTGCACTAGAATGAACGGCTAATTTGGGACCTATTCCTGTCCCGTATGATAAATAATAACCTGGGTGTTACTATAAAAAACAAGAATGCGCCAATGTCAACGTTATCCAAGGTGCGGATTTTATCATGATTCTTGTGCAAATGAATAAATACTTTTGTTAAATTATTGTGGTATTCTGAGTACATAAACCTGGGCATCGAATTTATAAATTTTATTTCTTTTTGTTTTTATGCGTAATTATTTTAATAAGCTTTTTGCAAACGCACAGAAGACAGGCATGGAATTTTTGCTATAGTAAATCCAAAAATGATTCTAAATAAGATACATTCGTAATTCTCATTACCGTATTACATAATTCGAACAGTAAAACGGATATCTAACAACATTTCACCATTAATTTTCATCATTACTACGAGACTTCCAACATCAGAGGCAATTTATTAAACGCGTACATAAAGCTAGATAGTGACCTGATGTCCTACAAATCGCCTCGTTCCACTACAATCGAGTTTATTGTCAGTCATTTGTACAATGTCCGTGACTCCTTTTATTCAATTTGATATAACACAATGACATAATGGTACATTGAAAGGGGGGAGAGTATTGTTACTACGACTTATACTGATACCTGACAGGTTGCGACATTTTAGACATCGTATTGTATCGAACGCCTATGTTTCCCATTTTTGGAGTAAATTTTGTGTGTTGATTTAAAGTATGATGCCAACAAAAAATATTTAATATGAGTGTAACCTAGCCACGATATCAGTAAATGGATGAAAGACGCTAATTTGTCAAAACTATTTTATATTACAATATATTTTTTTATTGCTTAGATGGGTAGATGCTGGGTTCACAGTTCATCTACGACGTAAATGCGCCACCCACCTTGAGATATAAGTTCTAAGGTCTCAAGTATAGTTAGAACGGCTGCCCCACCCTTCAAACCGAAAAGCATTACTGCTTCACGGCAGAAATAGGCAGGACGGTGGTACCTACCCGCGCGGACTCTCAAGAGGTCCTACCACCAGTAAGAATGCGTGAAAGACGCTAATTTGTCAAACTATTTTGTATTACTAATTGTTTATTGATACTTACACTTAGACAAAATCATTCCTAAAGTGACAATTACTACAGTACATACTCGTGTAAGGTAAAACATGTACTGCTGATAACTTATTTTGAGCTAAACGACTGCAATAGTCGAGATTGATGATGAACTGATGTTGTAAGTTTTTTTTTACAATAAAAAACAGGTAATCCACCTGTGGCCCGGAGGCCTTTCCAGTTTCTTGTGGGCTTACTAACAGCTGCCCGAGCTTCTCCAAAGCAGAACTATCAGCTCAATGGCAATTGCTCCGCGAATATGAATGTCAGTGCATAGGCCGTATTTCTTCAGTCCCAAGTCCCCAGTCTATAGTGAGCTATCCAAAGAAAAGGTCTTCCACCGAGTGAATGATATTATAGTTCCGAAAACATAAATTTTATTTATATATTTTTTTTAATTCGCTTGTTCGTCTTTTATTTTTGTAACGCTATTTTAAATCGTCCTAATTTAAAAATAGAATTTGGAGCACAATTGAATTGTGAATCCTTTTGATTCGGCTTGTTAGACTTTACCAATATACGTCCCGGTTTGACATTTCAGTCGATACGAAACTTGACGCGGGATTATTTTGTGTTCGTTTTGTTATTGTCAGCCAAATAAAGCTACAGAAAGGAAATTTTCATTATGGACGTTCAAGGGGATTCGTTTTTTACTCGTTTTATATGTATTAGCTTGTTTTATATGTATTATCCGTGTATGAATGTAATGTGATTTTAATTACATTTTCACTCAGCTTCTGTTTTATCTTTGTGAATTTTGGTGATTGTGTTTTTTTTTGTATTTTCTATGAATGATCCTATGATATAGGAACGACATCAAAAGTATTTTTGTAACGAAGTTCCTTATGGGAGGATGCGGAGGGGTATCTAACCGGGAAAAAACGTCCGTAACGTAAGATTTTTATTATTTATGTATAGTCTTAGTATGATGGCTATACAGTACCTAATGTATAGTCTACGAGATGACGGTTATTATTATTATTCATATAAATAGCTGTTTCTTTGTATATTATTATTACATATTTTTTATAAATCATTGTAAATAAAATAAAGCTGATAACTTTGTAAAGTAGATTTTTTTTAATCAATAAATAAATCATAATGAAAAATGTATATCCGAATAATTATTTTCTTTATACCACGAATAGAACTTAAAATTAATATTTTTATAATAAGGAACTTCGTTCCTATCCGGTGACCCACGACAGCACACATCTTTTTTTTTAAATTAAGTTGCCCAAAGAGCAACGTATAACATTCGGAGCTCTCCTATCAAAAGAATTGGGAAGTTAGGGTGGCAGACAGATATAATGACACGTAATACCGTGTCATTGTATCTACTAATACCAGTCATATGGGCTTCAAAAATAAGCAGGAGGTGTTTTTTTTATTACACGATATCATTCGTCGTAGAACTCGTTAAATAAAAAACATATGTTAAATATAATTTTCTTAATAGAAATAAGTAATTGCGTTAATTAAACTGGTATTTGAACTCAGACACAATTTCTATCATTGCATCGGATGTGTTATCGTTTAGGCCCCAATCCTCGATAAAACAGTTTTTCCTCTCTCAACCGCATATTAGTAATACGTTCGATTGCTTCGTTTGTAGGGGACATAAAAAATAATATTTTTTATTTTTTATTGCTTAGTTGGATGGACGAGCTCACAGCCCACCTGGTGTTAAGTGGTTACTGGAGCCCATAGACATCTACAACGTAAATGCGCCACCCACCTCGAGATATAAGTTCTAAGGTCTCAGTATAGTTACAACGGCTACCCCACCCTTCGAACCGAAACGCATTATTGCTTCACGGCGGAAATAGGCGGGGTGGTGGTACCTACCCGTGCGGACTCCCAAGAGATCCTACCACCAGTAAAATATGTCAAATTATATTACAACTGAAACAATGTAAGCGTTAAAAACATACGTAGGGAACAATTATCAACAACTGTTGCCAACATACACTGTAACGATCTGACCCTGATAAAGTTCCTAGTATAAACACTGCATGTGAAATGTTTGAATAAAATGATTTGTTTCCGTTAACTTCGAGCGTTTCCGAGCTTCGAAAATAAAGTTGTCCCAGAGTGATGGATGAATGGAAATACGATGGATTTTGTAGGGATATTTTACGAACATACACACGCGAAATATGAAAAAGTACCCCAAATATCAAATACAGTTTACAAAGAAACCAAACTTTCTCGAACCGGAAATTAAACTCACAGCCATAGTACAGTGTAATAATTTACTCAATCAACAAGAGAATCGATTTTTTCACAAATTTAAAATAAATCAAACCGCAAAACAAATCATTTTTAGATTATAAATTCGTAACCTTGTTAAACATACTACATATAAGACATAATCACGCAATAAATACTAAACTATAATATAATACAATAGATTATGAAATGAAAAAATACTTAAAAATTTGCCCACAGCATATTTTAGTCAATGAAATATGTACTTAACAAATGTTCACGATTGACTTCCACGGTGAAGGAATAACATCGTGTAATAAAAATCAAACCCACAAAATTTTAATTTGCGCAATTACTGGTGATAGGACCTCTTGTGAATCTACACGGGTAGGTACCACCACCCTATCTATTTCAGCCGTGAAGCAGTAATGCGTTTCGGTTTAAAGGGTGGGGCAACCGTTGTAACTATACTGAGACCTTAGAACTTATATCTCAAGGTGGGTGGCGCATTTACGTCGTAGATGTCTATGGGCTCCAGTAACCACTTGATACCAGGAGGGCTGAGAGCTCGTCCACCCATCTAAAAAAATACTAATTCGCATATATATTAAAGTGAAACATCGTTTAAAATAATACATCAAAGGTCTACGTCACTAAGCACCGTAACAAAAATACCGCAATCAGACATAAAGGGTCAATGTTGAAAAGTACGTATCCTTCCATCGTACGCTTCCATACCATCCAATCAGACACTCTGCATCATAAATCACAGCGACAATATCTCATGAAACCTAGCAATGATTCGCGATTTTCATTGCTTTCTTTAGCGTCCCATTTTACTGAGAGCACTGTTTATTTCGTGTTCAAAGAATACATTTTTGCTGGAGTGTATCGCGTTATTATTCTGAAGACGCTATCCGTTGCAGTATTGCTGGGTGTTTTCATATTTTATGTATACAGTTTCAAAGGAATCGTCACTTAACCGGTCTGTTTACCTTAAGTATCTTGTTTGTATCGTATTAATAATTTGTACACTGAATACCGCTACAGATAATTCGAGGTATATGTATGTAATTGAAAGAAGTGTTCAGATAAATCACATCTTTTACGACATTCGCATGAAACAATGATAATAAACGTTCGTCTTTTTGTCACATCCCTGTTTACGAGCAAAAAAGTCTCATTTTCAACGTATATTGCTTTTTCATGACCTTTGGGTTGGAAAATCCAATCATTCAAATGGTATTAATGTTCTTTTACTTCGTGAATAAATAAATTATGAATGTCACTAGAAATTGTTATTCATAATACAACGGATTTCATAATTTGCATTTAAATGGCCTGAATTTATGAAGTGTTGTTAATAAATTACAATCTATGTCATATTTGATGGAAGCTGATTGTGTGCATTATTAAAATTTGTTTTTATTTTGAGAACAGATTAAAGCAGAACACATTTTTTACAGGATATAGTTAGACAAGCTTACTGATGGTCGAGGGTACACGAATAATTGTATCAACCTTCGAACCGGAATGCACCATAGCTTGATAGTTGAAAGATTATTGTATCTATCCGTACCATAAGCTCTGTCAATACTACTTACTAATAGAATACTACCACATACTACTAGTATTGACTTGCACTATTTTAGACCACGTCAACAGAAGAAAAAGTCAAAATACTGGTAAATTTTTCTTGCGAGTTGGCAATATCCAAACTAAAAATATTGAATATTAAACTAACGTAGTCTAAAAGTAGTAAGTAAACTACAGCTTCAAAGTCAGCTTGTGACAATGCAGTATTTTTTAATCTTAAAGCATTATGAACCAAAAATGTTTATAGCCAATTATGCTATTATCATTTCTTTGATTGGTAACTAACTACTTTGCATAAGAAGGTCGTCAGATTAGAAGTCATCGTGGCCTAAAGGATAAGACGCTCGGTGTAATCGTATCAAGCGATGCATCGGTGTTCGAATCCCGCTGGCGGATACCAATTTTTCTAATGTAATACGTACTTAACAATTGTTCACGATTGACTTCCACGGTGAAGGAATAACATCGTGTAGTAAAAATCAAACCCAGAAAATATAATTTGAGTAATTGGTGGTAGGACATTTTCAGTACGCACGAGTAGATACCACCACTCTGCCTATTTCTACCGTGAAGCAGCAATGCGTTTCGATTTGAAGGGCAATGCAGCCGTGGTACTGTTAAAACTGAGACTTAGAAATTATGTCTCGAGGTAGGTGGCCGCATTTGCGTTATAGGTGTCTATGGGCTCCGGTTACCACTTAATACCAGGTACACTGAGCTGATCCAACCATATAGTATAAAAGTGATCGTAGTGAAACCAGACCTGTACCTAAAAACAAAGCACCTCATATATCAAGTATTTGACAATTCAATACCATTGAAAAATGATGCCAAAAACGTAAACAAATAAAAATTCAATTTAAAAATCTTCATACAATATAACATAGCTACCAAAATGTTTCTGAACTCCAGTGCATGGACATTTCACATTCTGTGGGCTCGCGACATTACAAGACAATTTTATTTGCGATTCCCTTAAAAGGAATGGAGATTCTACGACATGCGCGTATTTACTGGCACGGGTATGTATTCAATAAGACCATACGTTTTATTTGTAACGAGACAGTCCCATGATTTTCTTTTAGTGCTTAAATCGGTGGACAAGCTCACAGTCCACCTGGTGTTGAGTGGTTATCGGAGCCTATAGACATCTACAACGTAAATGCACCACCCACCATGAGATATAAGTTCTAAGCTATAGTTACAACGGCTGCCCCACCCGTCAAACCGAAACGCATTACTGCTTCACGGCAGAAACAGGCAGGGTGGACTCACACGAGCTCCTACCACCAGTAGGTGGTTACGCAAATTATAATTTTCCGGGTTTGATTTTCATTACACGATGTTATTCCTTCACCGTTGAAGTCAATCGTGAACATTTGTTATAAACGTATTTTATTAGAAAAATTGGTAGCCGCCTGCGAGATTTGAACACCGGTGCATCGCTAGATACGAATGCACCGGACGTCTTATCTTTTAGGCCACGACGACTTCGATGACGAATTCCAAAACCAACAAATTTTATTGGCTTGAACGTTTGATTATGATTTGTAAATTTTCGATAGTTTTTAAATAAGTCAATTTCGCGTCATATTCGATGAAGTCTCTGTACTTACATTTATAGTACTTCAAAAGTATATATTCTCAACGGACACAACAAATAAATTTGATACTTATACGATGTGTATGTATACGTAAATCAACTTTTATAAATGACATAGTTAATGGTATTATTTCAATACCATATATAATCCCACTACCGATTTTTAAAACATATTAAATATCTTACATTGCCTTGTTCAGTGAGGAGATTATTTACAATATTATGTACATCTTATATATAATGTATGTAAAATTATATAAGACACTTTATATCTTATTCAGAATGAAATCAGCGTAAATATAAATTTGTTATTTATCTAATGAAAGTAAGCGTAAATGTCAGTGAGTACAAATTCGCGAGTAGGCGTATGATCTTATTTAAAACTAACGACCCGCCCTTGCTTCGCTTCGGAAACATAAAATTTCATTATTGATAGCTGAGTCCCGCGATGTTACCCGCGGTTATTGATGTACCATGGGTGAAGCCGCGGGGCGAAGCTAGTCTAAAAAAAGTTACTCCTTATATCATCAGCTTCCTATCAGTGAAAGTCCCGTCAAAATCAGTCCAGCCGTTCCAGAGATTAGCCGGAACAAACAGACAGATAGACATACAGACATACAAAAATTGTAAAAATTTTTATTTTGGTGTATGTACTGTATATGCATGTAGTAAAAAGCGGTTATTTCAATATTACAAACAGACACTCCAAGATAAATTATTAAATTCAATGGGGCTGAATGGTATTATTACTCTTTAAAATTACGATCTATAAAGTGTATTTTTAGACTTGTCACTTCTCTGGTCCGTACTATATTTAAAATGTGTGGTCACTCTACATACCGGTACGTAAGTGTAAAAGTTTTTAATGTCTCCGACCAAGCAATAACTCAAACGAGATAAAGACAAACGTATCTTTCTATGGGCCAATGTTATGGTTACGTCTTACGCATTCTGATTTTTGACGACTGGATTTGTTAGACACGATGTTTGGGATTATAGATTCAGGTGCATATGGACACAAATGTTTGGAATGCAGTAAATTTAAACTCTATAGTTAACCGTTTGATTATACGATACTTAAATATAACTATACAATTAAACTTAAAACTTCGATCTCGCGTCGTACCGCCTTGAGACATGAGGTCGATTGATATTGTGACTAATAGTCACGTTCTGTTATCTAATGCTTCATTGAACACTTAAAACCAAGAAATATAATTTTTTATAACGAATACTGATCAAGGCTACTCCGATTTTCGTATCTAAATTTATGATTAAATCCTGCTCAAGCTTGTCCATTTAATACAACAACTGATGTGACAAATTCAACGTTCTACTTGACCTTTTTATTCGTAAGCTGAAAAAGAATTTTGATCTTAAAACGTCCTCGTTCTCCGTCACTTACCCCGAAAGGTGCCTACCAGCCTAATTCCTTTCATGTCTATAATTAAATTCCTTCACTGGACCAGTTTTTCGCCAATGTTTGAAACCAATGTTTATCGTTTTAAGATCATGAAAATCTAAACTATGGAAGTTTTGGAACAAAGTTCCTTATGGGACGATGCGGAGGGGTACCCTGACCGGAAAAAAACGTCCGTAACGTAAGATTTTTTCTATTTATTTTGTTATCAATAGATGTAAATTCAACAATTCCTGAATCGCGGTGACGAGCCGTTACACAGTTGATAGACGTTCTCGTATTTCTCTTGCTAAATCATACTTACCTGGCGTAGGGGATACCGTGATCATGCAGGCGGATCCCCCGGGCGAGGCTGCTCCATTGCACTGCGGAGTGGTAGACCCTTGCGATTATTTTTATGAATAAAAAAATCATAATAAAAAATGTATACCTACCCGAAAAATTATTTTCTTTATACCTTAAGAACTTAAAACGTAACTTAAAATCGTTCGTATCCGGTGTCCCACGACACCACACATCTTTTTTAAATAAAAGTGTAATTTAAAAGTAACTTCTACTTAGAATCAGATGTTAAAACAACGCAACGTTGGAGACTTATCCCCGAGATAACACAAGGGCCGCTGCGCGACACTGCAGACAGATAAAATCAGCGTTATCTACTCTTGTTTAAAGCCTGCGCGATTGAATGTTCCGTCTTTTGTAGTGAAAATCGACTGTTCTTTTCCCAATTTATTTTCGTTTTAGGAGATTGAAGGAATGGCTTTATGCAAATTCCAGTTTTGGATTGACATTTTATGGTAATTGGAACTTTCGGTTGGATGGCGGTGGAAAAAAAAAATTGAAACCCTTTTAGCTCTAAATTCGCACAAGACGACAAATGTATCAGTCACTCTTCTTTTAATCGTGATTCAGTAGATAAGCTCCATGGTGCACTTGCCTAATCAATGATAAGTAATTCAAGTTCCTGATTATCATGACAGTCACATACTGCCACCTGACCTCAAACTAACATTAGATGGGAAGGGGAATATGGGAAACACAGACCGATATACATGTAAATAAAACCTTTATTATTTAAAACTCTTTAGTTTTTAAAAAGGATTTTTCTTCAGTGTCATGGAGTGCAGTATAGCATTCAGTAAAAAGAGAGTTCAGTTTTGTATAGTTTATTAATACTGTTTACTGTTTAATATTCAATATCGTAGGTAGAACAACGAAAGGAGAGATCTTCCATCGAGCGGGTGATATTGCTCGGTAGACCAACAGTCCTTATGTTGTTGTTCGGAACTTGTATATTATGTGCAAGCTTATCTTAAAAATGTCGTAAGCGAGATTCAGGCATCTGCCAAATATCTCGTGTTCTGTGATGGCCACCGCCACAATATTAATTTTAAAAGAAATTAAGGGCTTAAAATGTTTTTTTTTTATTATATAGCAGAAAACGCAATTAAGTCTTTTGATGTTTATTCGTTTTGAAATACTCCATATCATTATATACATATTTAGATGCGTTTAAATATATGTGGGATGCAGGCTTCAGACAATGAATAAAAGTTTCGCGGTTACTTCCACGTTTTATTACAATACTATTAATTCAAATTATAATAGTTTCGTCGTGCTCGTGCTTCGTGCTTCGTTCGTCGTCGTTCATCTGTCATCTCACACGTCATCCCCTTTCATTCTCGATATACCGCTGCGTTCACAAACATCAACTTGCATCCATCATATTATCATGCGTTCAAGAAAACATAATTCCCACATATATACAAAGAAATTAAAAGCCTAGGTAAAGACCAAACAAACCTGATCATCACACGAACGTTTGCCTAATGTGGAAACCGAACTCAAGTCAGCACTCAGCAGCGCTAAAAAAATTCCATCGTCGAGTCAGTCGAAGATATGATAGTATTGAATAACACTAGACTCTCAAAGTGTAAAAGCGTGACTGCTTTCGATCAGAAATAAACAAAGGGTTGGTTAAAGCCCTCCCGTTCTGAGTTACGTTAATCAACAAAAACAAATAAATAATTACAGCTAACAACAATAATTATTTGACCGTCTATGTTCAGGAAAAGCATTAGTGTTTCTATTATAAATAAAATAAAAAATAAAATAAAAAATTAAAAAAGCCTGTATTTCCTTATCCTGAACTTTCATTTGAAATGTGGTATTTATTTGTTAGTGTTTAGTTAGTTATTAATGCTTATTGTCTAAATGTTAGTACGAGTTAATTTTTGTTATTCGATATGGACCCCTCCTCGGGTGAAGGCCTCCTCCAGTCCTTTCCAGTGTTTCTATTACGAGTACAAAATTTTCAATGAATATGAAATGTATCACAGAAATCAACAAGGTAGCTATAAATGATCCCAAGTTTTGTACCGAAACATCGATAATGTTAATAGGTACCAAAAATGGGGAATGATATCCAGAACATGACATATGTCACTTAAGTAATATTTAAAATAAAAAAATTCTTCTCTCTACGAACAAACCAACAAATGCGTCGTTTTATTTCTAACTGTTAAGAAAAACAATTTCAATACGTAATTTCGAAGATCAAGCTATAAACCATCGATCGGCTACAAATGCATCGACATTACCGGCATTGATAACAATAAGAATAGGATCTCAACATACACAGTTTCTAAAGAACTTAAATTAGGTTTTAGTTTGATTCTCAAAAAAATATTAGTTTCTGGAACCCAAAAATACTCGAACGTATGCGATACCTAAGTTGCTCTAAGCACGTTAATGCTATTATTGTGTCAATAATTTTCAACGTGCTAAAAAAATCTATATTAAGGTTATTAACACTTCAGTATGTTTCCAGATATCGATACCTTACGGTCGTTATGGGCCCTATCGTGAGCGGAGCCAGACCCGTTTTATGGCTATCTCTTCTGCATGGATTCTTTTTCCTCGTCGGTAAGTACGTAACACTTTAAGTAAGACGTAAACATCTGAATATTCTGATAAAAAAAACTCTCCTGCAAATTTCGGAGAAAATCGATTTTGTGGCAGAAATAAATGAAAAGACTTTTTCTTCGAAATTGTAACGACACGAGTTGCTCGAATAGTGGTATCGGTTATGTGGCCGACATATAACAGGCAAATTTTCTCGCCACAATTAATGATCATAGGAATTATATGAACTATCATTATGGTCTCACGCAATGCAGTAATCACTACATAGTATAAAACAAAGTCGCTTTCTCTGTCCCTATATCTGTCTGTCCCTATGTATGCTTAAATCTTTAAAACTACGCAACGGATTTTGATGCAGTTTTTTAATAGATAGCGTGATTGAAGAGGAAGGTTTATATGTATAATGACATCCATTAAATAGTGGAGAAATCAATAATAAATTACAGTTACCGAAGCGAAGCGAGCGCGGGTCGCTAGTATATAAATATAAGAAAAACAGTCTGTGAAGTTGAATAAGTATTAAAATCAAATAATTATCCCATAATAATAAAATCAATGTTTCTTTGTTCCTTCTCGCTGCGTCATTCTGCGTTTCTAAGCCATTTCTCCAATAGTGATATATCTTGGTAGAATTGTCGTTAGCTTTCCGGGGAAGTTTTATGACACAATATGATAATAGCGAAGCTACACGATTAACACACATATCTGTTTACATATAGTAATACCCACGACAGAGCACGCTCTGTGACTGGAATTTGCTACTAATAAAAATAAGTCTCGAAAACTAACGAAATAAGTTTTTTTTAATGGAATCGAAACATAAACTTCTATAACATCAATTATATTTTAACGCATTAAAAGAAAAAAAGCACTAAATCTCTGGGTTCCACTACTTTAATATTAAATTTTAATGTTTGGTTTTTCTTGTTATGCGCTGCCATATCGTTAATCCAATAGGGATCAAAATTTGTCCACTTATAAGTAATAAGCACTTGCTCGAAACCGTACACCAAAAACTTACAGTGGGCTTAGCTTTCGTTTAGCTAATTTAAACAAATCTACATATATTAAACATCGTTGTGTATTGCGATTGTCACAGCGGAGCGTGACTGGAATTTGCTATAAATAAAAATAAATCTCGAAAACTAACGAAATAAGTTTTTTAATGGAATCTAAACATAAACTTCTATAACATCAATTATATTTTAACGGATTAAAAGAAAAAAAACACTAAATCTCTGGGTTCCATTACTTTTTAACGCAAAATAAAATAATAAACCATTTTATAGTGTATTAGCTGTTTCCCAATAAAAGGCAGTCAAGCTCGCAACACTATGAGGATACAATTTTCTCAAACTGAATGATGTATGCCCGTAAATCATGAGAAAAAGTGGGATCACCATCCGTGCGTACTTCTCCGGGACAGTGCCCCGTTTATTTGTATGAATATTTCAGTAGAGGCGCACCGCTGGTTTAGTCCATTACCAAAATAAGGTAACCCATTGATAAACTGTTGCTCTTATAAATATTCTGATTTAATGGTTGCCTTTAATTTGCCGAAGCCGTATCTGGGCCGTTTCGATCCTCTTCAAACGATTCTCGAAATGAGAACTGTCTTAGTCCCAGAAAAAAACTCATCCCTTCCATTCGATAGGGTTTACGACTGTGATAAAGTATGCTTTTATGTTACAAGGTTGAAAAAAGTTCTCAGAGGTTCTACTGATGGCCATAAGCTTCGGTGATAACTCGCTGATGACACTAGATGCACCTGATGACCATATTATTATGCCGTCAATACAACAACAAAAATTCCATTTTTTTCTTCAAAACTCCTCTGAGCGTGATAATTAATGATAACCATGTTCTCATAAATTTATTACACTAAAGATAAAAAAGAGGTTTTGGAACGAAGTTCCTTATCGCGCGTTGTGAAAGGGGGCTAGACGGAAAAAAATCTTACGAAAAGTTGTCACGACACTTGTTAGATCCGTCATTCTGACCAATCAACATGTAGGCGCTTATCGCGTGACATTACTCGTATCCGATTGGTCCGCGTAATGAGTACAGTTTCTCGAGATATCGTTTCAACAATAGTAATTTAGTTCATAGTATTGTTTTTTTCTTCTTCATAATGCCGTAATTTATTATTATAACTTAAAAAAATAATTACAATTCCTTCACTAATTAATCGAAAGGAACTTCGTTCCATCCGGGTGTCCCTTGACACCTCTGAAGTTTTTTTTTTTGTTTTTTTGCCATTTTCTTTTGCATAAAGCAAAGTCATGGTGTCCCTAGTCTCGGTACAAGGTTCGTATACTTTATTTCCGTTCAGTCGACTGGCTCTGAATAGCGAGAGCGACGATGTTATGTTAAATGCGTGGCTTGTAGGTGCTTGTGAACGTCGTGTCTTAAAAACCCAATAGATCTCCGTAAAACCTGATATCTGGAGCAGAAATTTCGTGATTTTTATGAACCTTTCAGTGGGGAAAAGCGCTTTTTGTCTTTTAGGTCATACTACATTAAATGTATTGAACTGGATTAAAATCTGATTAAACTATTTTCATTTGTTGTAAAGTAATCATTCTTCTTCGATTCTTCGTATATTTTATGCCATTTGTTCTTGCCGAAAACCATAAATATCACAACCTTAAAGTAGTCCTTATTAACATATTATGGCTATTTGTGCGCATCGACAGTAGGTTTACTAAATCCATTTATGACGATACACGTTCATCATTAGATGGGCCAAATGCTCATCTACCTTAAAAGCAATAAAGAAATACAAATTGATTTGTATTGTTTCTTATTAATCATTATGATATACGAATTAAGCAGACGAATCGGTCGACAGTGAATAAGCGAAGTAGATTTATTACTGGTGGTAGGACATCTTGTGAGTCCGCACTGGTAGGGACCATCCCCTGCCTATTTTTGCGGTGAAGCAGTATTTTGTTTCGGTTAGAAAAGAGGACAGTTGTTGTACTATAAAAACTGAAACTCATGTCTCGAGGTGGGTGGCGGCACTTAGGGGTTCTATGGGCTCCGATAACCACTTAACACCAGGTGGGCCGTGAGCTCGTCCAGACATCTAAGCAATAAAAAAAGACCTTGTAGTGGTTGAAGTACATTTCTGTTCATGAATTACGAATAAAATTTGTCATGGAGAAATCTTCATGAACCATATCACAGCAGAAGCTATAAACTTATTATTCATTATTGTTATACAGAAATCCATTTGAGTTATCACATTATTGGCCGTAAAATTCATAAAAGCACCGCACGAAGAGCAGCGCTATTCTTAAGACACGCTGAACAGCTAACAACTTAATAAAATAAAATCCTTTAAAACGCGTTATCAAAAGGCACTTTTTAAGTTAATAAACTTGAGCAACTAGATAAATGTTTTACTGCCACAGGAAATTGACTGAAGTGGCACATTTTTGGTGAGGCTTAACATAGGGTGGTGATTTTCTCAAAAAACGAAAACATCAAGCAAACATCAACCCACAAACCAACATGAACTCTTTTTGAGCATTCGCTGATATTTTCGTTCGTCCCTGATGTGAAATAATTTGATTACTACACATATCAACGTTTTCCATTAGGTTTCCAAATCACCGGATTAAAGCTTGATTTAAAATAAGAATAATTAATAAAAACAAGATTATTGGTGTGGAAATTTAATCTCGTAATAACCTGAAGAGTGGGGCCAATAAGGTTTTCTTTATTGCCATTGATGATTTTGAGGTGGACGGCAGAAATATAAGCTGTAATAATTTCTGGTAGACCTCAACAATGACAGAGGCACAGCGAAACTGCTGCTTACTGAAATCTGGACTTTATTGGTATAGAAATGCAAGAGATAATCCTCACTTTAAGAGTTCTTTCTGTTTCTACTACGCTGACTTGCAATGGTCCTATTTATTACCTGAAACCATTGAATTACAGGTTTAGCTAAAACAAAATTACAATTGAAATAGATACAGGCTAATGTACTGTGGATTTTTTTTGGATGACAACAATTCAATGGACGGTGACTTAACCAAGTTTTTTTTCTGCTATAAAACGACGACTTTTTTATTGTTATAGAATAAAATTTCAAACACGGCAAAGACGGGAATACCCGGAAACAGCGACTATAACGACGTATTTATTAATTTTTTCCTTTAAAAATTAATTATAAATAAAGATTCGATTATTTACTTTAAGGCTATGCTAAAAAGCGTCGCGGTTGGCCGGAAGCATCGTTTTGCACCACTCAACCGAAACTAATTTAAACTTTAACGCCACTTCCATTAATAAATACGAAACTCATTATACGGAAGTTTTCAGAAATCGCTTAATTAAATTTTAAGTGTGCATCACAAGTTGTGTAAGTTCTAATGTGATTTCCTGTAACTTGATATTCAATATTTACGATTGACGTGGCGGATTTTCTGTTCTCCTTTGATTTATCTTCTTCTTCTTGTCTTATATAATTGTCTTTTCTTTTTTTGTGGGGGGTCTCACCCTTGAACCCGGAAAGCATCACTACTACGCGGCAGAAATAAGTAACATAACGTATCTAATGCATCATAACGTATCTAATGCATGCTTACTATGCGCCTCACCACCATTAAATGTCAGTTAACGGTCGTAGTACATTGGTATAATACTCAGAAAACGCAATTAGTCATTCGGTGTATCACGAAGTTCTTTACGATACGAAAAAATATTGGGTAGAAACAAGGAAAAATATTGGGTGATGCTAGTCTACAAACTACACAGCCAAAATAATAAATCCACATCATTTATTTACAAGATGTGGTCGATGAACAAATTCATCATATTATCTATACCTTGACACAACCATTGGCTTATGGACAACGAAATCCACTTAATCTTGTATGTATTTTATGAGGAAAATCCAGCAACAAGCTTTTAAGTACCTATTTTTAGTGCTGTTACATATACCACTACAATACATACAAATATACAAAGCATATTCATCGCACAATATTAAAATCTAAAATATTTATTTTGTAATTGTTAAAGCATTTTCTTTTGTATCAGCTGACTCTGGTACGGAGTCTCCCGAAGGCACAACAACAGACATGTCTTCGCGACAGTTTCGTGCTGAGTTCCTACACGAGTGGCAAGGGTCTCCGGATGCGCCATACTTCGATCCGGGTACGCCGAAGAATATTACTGGACTGGTCGGTCATCCCGTGAGGCTACTCTGCAGGGTTAAGAACTTGAAGAATAGGACCGTGAGTATTCTAATATATCGACATTGTAGAGCTAAGAAGAAACATGTATCATACTCTAAAGTAATTCCGACCGATATACTGTGTGATGCAGAAAAATGTTAGTATAGACCAAGTCAGTGGAGACAATGTTGTTAGGCCAAGCTCGTCCCCACTCAATACAATTTTAAACCAATGCATTTATGATTTTTTTCGTGAAGTGTCTAATAATAATTACCTATGAGAATTGACGATTTATTGTATTAATTAAATTACAATTAGACATACTTGTGTTCGCCTAAAGATTGAAATTCGAGATTTTCACTCAAGATTGAGATACCTAACATTTCTCTATATAGAAGGTATGGAAATAGTAACTAAACAGAACAAGAAAATGAATGGACTGCCACAGAAGCAAATATTTACTTGTCTATATTCTCGTTACTCTATTAATAATAGATCTATATAACTAGTCAGGTCATAAGTATTGTCACACAGTAAAAACTTTTCTTTTAGAATGCTGGCCACAAAAAAGTTTATTGAATTCGAATTTCAAATTGTTCATGAAAATAAAAATGTATACTTTTAGAATTTTACTCATTTTTAAATATGGAGTGGACGCTTAAAGAAGACCGTGTTGCAGT
Organism: Bombyx mandarina; assembly: GCF_003987935.1. The sequence continues at coordinate 1,291,458 of NW_021011511.1, read as the reverse complement.
TATTGCGTTGCATCGTTGCNAGTGAATGGACAACTTATATATTAATTGTAAAAGTGAATTATATAGACTTACTTAATTACCGCATCCACGTGTTCCGCAACTCCCGGATCATTCTCACTAGAATACGTAACTTCCATATTTTACTGTATTCAACTGACACAAATTTATATTTATATCCAGTAAACTCCAGTCGTGCGTCGGAGCGGACACACACACTTTTTTATATCTTATGTGGATGTATGATATAATGGCCTTCCTGGTATTAATTGGTTACCGAAAACCATAAACATCACAACCTTAAAGTAGTCCCTATTAACATAAGACTATTTGTGCGTATCTACAGTAGGTTTACTAGATACATTTGTGACGATACACGTTCATCATTAGATGGGCCAAATGCTCATCTATCTTAAAAGCAATAAAGAAATACAAATTGATTTGTTTTGTTTCTAATTAATCATTATGATATACGAATTAAGCAGACGAATCGGTCGACATTTAAGCAATAAAAAAAATACCTTGTAGTGGTTTAAGTACATTTCTATTCATGAATTACGAATCTAAATTTTCAAGAAGAAATCTTCATGAACCATATTACGGCAGAAGCTTTAAACTTATTATTCATTATCGTAATACAGAAATCCATTTGAGTTATCACATTATTGGCCGTTAAATTCATAAAAGCACCGCACGAAGAGCAGCACTATTCTTAAGATACGCTGAACAGCTAACAACTTAATAAAATAAAATCCTTTAAAACGCGTTATCGATTTTTTTTGGATAAGAATAATTTAATGGACGGTGATTTAACCAATTTTTTTTTCTGCTATTAAACGACGACTTTTTTATTGTTATAGAATAAAATTTCAAACACGGCAGAGACGGGAATACCCGGAAACAGCGACTATAACGACGTATTTATTAATTTTTTCCTTTAAAAATTAATTATAAATAAAGATTCGATTATTTACTTTAAGGCTATGCTAAAAAGCGTCGCGGTTGGCCGGAAGCATCGTTTTGCACCACTCAACCGAAACTAATTTAAACTTTAACGCCACTTCCATTAATAAATACGAAACTCATTATACGGAGTTTTCAGAAATCGCTTAATTAAATTTTAAGTGTGCATCACAAGTTGTGTAAGTTCTAGTGTGATTTTCTGTAGCTTTATATTCAATATTTCCGATTGACGTGACGGATTTTCTGTTCTTCTTTGATTTGTCTTCTTCTTCTTTGTCATACATTATTGTCTTTTCTTTTTTTGTGGGGGGTCTCACCCTTGAACCCGGAAAGCATCACTACTACGCGGCAGAAATAAGTAACATAACGTATCTAATGCATCATAACGTATCTAATGCATGCTTACTATGCGCCTCACCACCATTAAATGTCAGTTAACGGTCGTAGTACATTGGTATAATACTCAGAAAACGCTATTAGTCATTCGGTGTATCACGAAGTTCTTTACGATACGGAAAAATGTTGGGTGGAAACAAGGAAAAATATTGGGTGATGCTAGTCTACACATAACACAGCCAAAATAATAAATCCACATAATTTATTTACAAGATGTGGTCGATGAACAAATTCATCATATCTATATCTTGACACAACCATTGGCTTATGGACAACGAAATCCACTTAATCTTGTATGTATTTTATGAGGAAAATACAGCAACAAGCTTTTAAGTACCTACTTTTAGTGCTGTTACATAGACCACTACAATACATAAAAATACAAAGCATATTTATCGCACAATATTAAAATCTAGAATATTTATTTTGTAATTGTTAAAGCATTTTCTTTTGTATCAGCTGACTCTGGTACGGAGTCTCCCGAAGGCACAACAACAGACATGTCTTCGCGACAGTTTCGTGCTGAGTTCCTACACGAGTGGCAAGGGTCTCCGGATGCGCCATACTTCGATCCGGGCACACCGAAGAATATTACTGGACTGGTCGGTCATCCCGTGAGGCTACTCTGCAGGGTTAAGAACTTGAAGAATAGGACCGTGAGTATTCTATTATATCGAATATCGACATTATAGAGCTAAGTAAGGAACATGTATCATACTCTAAAGTAATTCCGACGGATATACTGTGTGATGCAGAAAAATGTTAGTATAGACCAAGTCAGTGGAGACAATTTTGTTAGGCCAAGCTCGTCCCCACTCAATACAATTTTAAACCAATGCATTTATGATTTTTTTCGTGAAGTGTCTAATAATAATTACCTATGAGAATTGAAGATTTATTGTATTAATTAAATTACAATTAAACATACTTGTGTTCGCCTAAAGATTGAAATTCGAGATTTTCACTCAAGATTGAGATACCAAACATTTATCTATATAGAAGGTATTAAAATAGTAACGAAATAGAAAAAGAAAATGAATGGACTGCCACAGAAGCAAATATTTACTTGTCTATATTATAGTTACTCTATTAATAATAGATCTATATATGTATAAACACAAATTTGCACTTACTGTTTTGAAATAGATAATTATTAGAACAGTGAAAAATAATTACATGAAATGGTGTAATCCAAAACTCAATAAAATCGACAAATGTTGAATACGTGTCTGAATTAAAACAGAACATCGACACATATGTTAGTAAGAGCCCCATTTGGCCCGCACATCTACTAAGAAATCTTATTACAGAGGAGAATTTCACTGTGCCAATAGATTTACCATCCTTAAGTCTATTGAACCCGGAAAAATCTGTTGTAAATGTATTCCGTACGGAGATACAATACATCTGAATGTTCAAATATTTCTGAATATTTTATGCAGTTGAAATTGAAGAACAATTATCGTGGTTATCAATGTGACAGCTTCGTGGATGAATTTTTTTTTATGGCTGATGTGTGGACGAGCTCACAGCCCACCTGGTGTTAAGTGGTTACTGGAGCCCATAGACATCTACAACGTAAATGCGCCACACACCTTGAGATATAAGTTCTAAGGTCTCAGTATAGTCACAACGGCTGCCCCATCCTTCAAACCGAAACGCATTACTGCTTCACGGCAGAAATAGGCGGGGCGTTGGTACCGACCCGCGCGGACTCACTTGAGGTCCTACCACCAGTAATTACGCAAATTATAATTTTGCGGGTTTGATTTTTATTACACGATGTTATTCCTTCACCGTGGAAGTCAATCGTGAACATTTGCTAAGTACGTATTTCATTAGAAAAATTGGTACCCGCCTGCGGGATTCGAACACCGGTGCGTGGCTCGATACGAATGCAGCGGACGTCTTATCCTTTAGGCCACGACGACTTCAGACTTTACATACAATGCACTGTTATTCTGATTAATTGAATCTAAACTTAAATATTTATTTATCCCAAAGATTTATATAATATAAACTGGAATAATTTGGGATATAAATTGATTTAAAACGATGAAAACAACATACATACTTCAATAATTTTCTAATTTTTAATATTAAATTAACGATGCATAACTTTATTTAACATTCGTTATCATACATTTTTTTGCCGGTCGTATATTTATTCTGACAACTGTTAGCTCTTTCCAGGGACTGATTTATAATTTATTTTTTCTCAGACATTAGTTAGAATCATATTCTTTCCAGAGTTTTTCTTGTGTTCACATTTTCTACTTAAATCAAACTAATGTGGGTATTCAAACTAAAGCATTTCAATGGATTTCCAAATATCTTCTTTATTGTCAAAAAACGCTCTACTGCTTGTAAGGCTTGACTCCATCTGTCTATATCCAGAAAAAAAAAGTATATTTAAATTAGTAATTTAAGTAGACCAGCTTAAATTTAAGTAGAAATGAATAAGTTCCACATATGTAAAACATCAATAAATTAGTCGATTTCAAAAATACAATTATATTTTCGACCTTTATTACGCTAACCATAACGGAGAGAGGTTTCATCAAAATTGTGCAGATGTTGTTTCATTTTTTGTTTGTCCTGCGTTCCACCCGCTGTTCAATCTGAATTTTCATGCATCAACAAATAACTGAAGGAAAATATTTGCTATTTTTAAACTAACGTTATAAGCGTATAGTGCTGTGATTGCTTTCATTTCATTAGATGAACTAATAAACAAATTAAGTAAAACAGCAATCGAAATATCAATGGCAGCTGCAATCAATTAGCTTGTGCGAAATTATTAAATCGATAGGCAGTTACTGTATCTATCCATTCTATATTCAAAATATTTCTTTATCACTACATATTATAAAACAAAGTCGCTTTCTCTGTCCCTACATCTGTCTGTCCCTATGTATGCTTAAATCTTTAAAACTACGCAACGGATTTTGATGCGGTTTTTTTATAGAGTGACTGAAGAGGAAGGTTAATATGTATAATAAGCGAAGCGAAGCCAGGGCGGGTCGCTAGTTTATATTTATTTTTAAAACTAACGGTATTTTTTTCTTAAGGTTTCTGTGAAAGACTACTGATTCGTAGCGTCTTAACTTTTTGTAGCATAACCTCGAGAAGATGTCTTATAAAATTCCTGCTCTGATATAAAAGACGGAAACACACGCACGAAACTGCTGTTTGTAAACACCATTATTTTTTTATAGCTTTGTTGTCCTGTTGAATTATAAGTCTCTTAAGAAACGCTCCAAACTTTTTAATAGGCGGAACATCATTTTGCAGAACAGAATACAACGAGTCTCAAATTCTTCGTTCTCGACGATTAAACTCAAATTAAAAACCGCGGACCGTATCTATCGTTAATGGCAATAAAAACCAATGTGTTGACCTCAGATTTGCTGCAATATTCGTGTCTAGAAAATAATTTTCTATTAAACACTGATGGGTAATATAAATGTGAATTTTAGTTGTTGTTTTAAAATAGCTTTTGAGTAGTCAATTTTGTTAATCATTATCATAATGCTATCATAATGCTTCAGGGCAAAGACGAGCAGTATTGCGGTGTATATTCGTGCGGACTCACAAAACGACCTACCTGTAATACTCTCTAAGTAGTATTGTACCAGATGTAGCTTAAGATTAATACGTAAAGTTTGTGTTAATTTTATCCTTCATGAAACACCATCAAAGGAGTAATTGTGCCATTTGAAATACAAAGTCAACGAAGAAGTTAAAACGAAGGACTGAGTTCTGACTAACGATACTTTGTAAAAATGCAAATGCAGATGCTAATGAGTCATGGAAATAAGAATACTCGTTGGAATTAAATAACTTCAAAGAAGTGAAGAAATTCTGGGCAGTAACCAATTTCGATAGCATTCATTAAATTGATTCATTCTGCCAAAAAGGGTTTTCGTTTCCGCTACATTCAAGTTTCAATTAGCTTAGTTATATGGGTCCATGGATTTAAATGAAGGAAAGTTTAAACAAGGAATACTTTCAGTGTCACGTTCTTAATGGAAAATAAAACGTTTCTCTTTTGTTTAATATTTACGTCATTCTTATAATTTTTTTTTTCGTGATGTTAACAATTCAAATCCTACAAAGATAAAATAACAATTTCCTGAGCGTGCCATGATAAAATGGTAAAAATAAATGGTATATTTAAACCGTAAGTTGGAATAATCTAAGTGTGCCATCTACTTTTTTGTTTGCCTTGAAAAGGGTAAAAGAAACAAATGATAAGTATTGCGGAACTGATATTACGGACTTGAATATAATTTTATTTGGTAAAAAGAATTACAACATATTTTTTTTACTAAATGGCCTGTGAAATTTTGCCTTAATTGGTGCTAAGCGATCACCTAAGCTTGTAGACACTTTGAATTATGAGAGATATAGATGTCTCAACTGTAATAGAAGTACGGTAAATATATTTTATTTAATTTATTGGCTACCAACAGGTTATACATCAGCACAAAACATTACAGGTATCATATACATTGATTTCACACTAAATGTTAACACAATTACAGGTAACGACTGAATGCATTGATCAAAAAAGCGGTTCGTTGTATAAAAAAAAACTATAGGTACATAACATTATATGAAAACCTTACATGATTACACATTTACTACCAAAGCTCATTGAGCAAGGTTGTGGACTTCTCGTCTAAAACTGTCAACATTGCCAGCAAAAACGTCCAGATAAAACTTGCTATGCAAACTGTTTAATTTCCCAACTAGTCTGCTGAGAGGCGCGTTCTTACCGAGTTTGGTGTAGTATCTGGGAACCCTAAGGGGGCTGAGACTGCGCCGCACGCTACCGTCACTCTAGCGCGCTGGCACCAGGAAGACGGGACGACGCGTCGGCGGCTGCGGACTGCGATGCGGTCCGCATTTTCGTCGTCGCTGTCGTCGCCGAACATACTGTGGAAGAGCAACCCGGTCGGCGGTGTATTGCGTTCCGACCCGGCAGGCTGGTTCTGGCCCAGCGGGGTATTCCGGAACACCAGCGGCATCGCCCGGGCGGCCTAAAGGGCCGCCGTACCGCGGAGACTGACGTCGTTGGTCGTCGACTATCGCCTCGACGACCCGTCGGTCGGGCGTCCTCGGGGTGGCGCCGCGTGTCTGGTTGTAGTGTTGACCGCGGGAACCCCCCTACTCTGACCGGGTTTTGACCCCGGACGGAGATCGGACGCCGGGTGTAAGAGTGCAGGGGAGTCGTTTAGTGGGTGGGCCCTAAATTCCTTGGGCCCGTGGTCTGCTCTCAACACCTGCAGATCGTTGAGTCTCACATACCCCGCGCGCCCCCTAGGCGCGGGGACCTCGTAGGAGGTTCGGCCCTCGGCCCGGAAAAAAAAAAAAAAAAAAAAAAAAAAAGTATCTGGGAACCCTGAACACCATCAACTTCGAAGCCCTTGTCGACGTCAGCAGCACATTAAAGTTCAGAAGATATAAGAGTTTAGGGACATCGTATTCTCCATTAGCAAGTTTATGCAGGAACAATAGATCTATATAATCTTATATGTCCATATAATCTTCGAAACCACAATACATACTTCTAGTAATTGCGTAAATTTATGAAATTTTCCAGGTTTGAATTTATTTCTCAGTCGATTTTAAATTTAGACAGCCGTTCGATACTATTATTACTATTTAAAAAAAACCTGGATTCGTTGTTTCAATTTTAATTTTTATTAGGTATCATGGGTGAGGCATCGAGATATCCATTTGCTGACTGTGGGACGATATACTTACACGTCGGATCAGCGGTTCGAGGCGCAACACAAGCCGCGCTCCGAGGAGTGGGCGCTTCGAATCCGCAGTCCACAGCGACGCGACTCCGGCCAGTACGAGTGTCAGATCTCGACCACACCACCTATCGGACATGCTGTCTTCCTCAATATTGTAGGTAAGTTAAATGACGCATGCGAAGGAATGATAATGAATCGTTAAGTCCAGACTTTTTTTTTCCTACATGTAGCTGATAGCCTTGAGAGGCTACATCAGCGTCGCCTTAACTAGTAGGTGAGCTCACGGGGCTCAAACCGGAGTGATACTAACACTGACGCTAGCAAGGGCAGTGCTTCGCAGAATCTACCACCGGATCGAAAACGCGACCCACTGAGAAGATCCGACGAGAAACTCAGTGGGCTGTGTCTATGGGTTAATTCGCTCGTCGAGCCCTTAGTCGCAAGCGATAGGTTCGACGAGGACAGTGACCGGTGCTTGTGGTACCTAAAAGCACCGTTAATGGATCGGGAGGATCCGTAATGACGTAACGTCAATAAGACATCACATTTTTTTGCTCCAGAACCTGAGACAATAATATCGAGCGGTCCCGAGCTCTTTATCCAAGCCGGCTCCACGATTAACCTGACATGCACTGTTCGGCACACGCCGGAACCGCCAACTTCCATAACTTGGACTCACGGAGACCAGGTAACTGAACATTACTATAGCCAATATTAAAGCTTAAACTGTTTTATAAACTCGAATTATTATTAACTATGAATGTGGAACGGTTGCCAAACATGGGCGTTAACCGAAAAATTAGTAAATAAAATACAGGTATGTCAGAACAGCATAGAAAGAAGTGTCACTGATGTCAAGAGAAGAGACAAAGTAAGATTGTCGGAATAAAAAGATTTACTAAATTTAAAAACTCAATCAAAATAAGTAGAACGCTGAAGTGGAGATGGACAGGACATATCTTAAGAGAGAAATACGAGAAATGGACTAAAATAATTACAGAGTGGTACCCACGGGATGACTGTAGGAAAAAAGGAAGACAGCCAAAACGTTGGGAAGATGAAATAAAGAGTGTAGCCGGCCCGCATTGGAGTCGAATGGCCAAAAATAGAGAATATTGGCAATCTTTAGAGGAGTTTGTCGAGAGACAAGTTGTTTTGAAAACCACACCGAACGCCGAACGGAATACTTGATTATAAGTTGCATTTAAATTTAATTTATTATTAAGTAATTTATTAAGTTAGTGATTAGTAAGTAAAACAACAATAAAGGCTTATTATTATTATGAATGTGGAAGGATATAGAGCAAGAGATAGATAAGGAGAAATGGATGGATTTGTGAAAGACAATATCTGTAAGAGGGGAGTAAGCGAAGAAATGGTATGTGATAGAGGATTATGGAAGGAGAAAATATGTTGCGCCGACCCCAGGTGACTGGGAGAAGGGCAGGAGAATGATAATGATGTGTTATAAACTCGAATGTTTCGGACTCATTACAATTTTTACACTTTATTGCTTTTTTTTATTGCTTAGATGGGTGGACGAACTCACAGCCCAACTGGTGTTAAGTGGTTACTGGAGCCCATAGATATCTATAACGTAAATGCACCACCCACCTTGAGATATGAGTTCTAAGGTCCCAGTTACAACGACTGCCGCGCCCTTCAAACCGAAACGCATTACTGCTTCACAGTAGAAATAGGCAGGGTGGTGTTACCTACCCGTGCGGACTCACAAGAAGTCCTACCACCAGTAAAACGTCCTACCACCAGTCAAAATAAATTATACATTACAGTTGCATAAATAATCATGAATTTACGTCCGCACGCACAGCTATTTGATTGAAAATTTTAAATTTAAAAATAAGTACCGCAATACAGATTTCATAAAAGAAAAAAGTAAAAGTTTTCTCAGTCGACTTCATACATGATGAGGCTTCTCTTATTGAATTTCAAGATTGCTAGCTTCGATTTTTTATTTATTTTCTGCATCACAAGAAACACGAGTCAGAAAGTTTTTAAATAGCGAAAAAAAACATTTAAAGGTGAAAGTGATATACATAATTAATCTATGGGGAGACATGCGTTCAGTGTAAGGAAAATGGCAGAACTATAGAGATTGATAGGATTGGCTTCCAATACATATGACATTTTTTGTAGTACTGCCGATTTCTGTGACCTTGAAATCTAGTGTCACTAAAACTCGAGAACGGCTGGACCGATTTGGCTAATTTTGGTCTTGAATTATTTGTGAAAGTCCAAAAAAGGTTTAAAAGGTAGATAAATATGAAAATGTTCAGAATTAAATAAAAGTAACAATTTTGTCCCGTCGGACGGATTCCAGTTATTTGTTTTAAGTTTATTTTATACAAAAGTTTAGGCCTTTTATTTATCGATTGAGGCACTACGAAGTCTGCCTGGTCAACTAGTGATAAATAAATCTCTAGCTAATAATTACAGGCAATGGAAACAATAAAAATCAGGCAACTTGCAAAGTTTATGGAGATGGACGTTTACGAAATAGGAACCTATTTAAAACGCATTATGAGCTCGTTTAAATAATAAATCACTTACCATTTAAAGAATACTCTTATTGTATGTACATATTTAGCAAACATTATTCACATATTATCATAACTGCGGCAAAATACATTTCAAAGAATATTATGTATAATATGTACTCGTAGGAGAATTTTAGGAATTTTATAAATATGTAATTCGATTTACTTAAGAATATTTTTTGGTAATAAGAAAAATTTTACTGCACTTTCGACCATCATATACATACCACATACATATTATTATAGTCTTGTTTTAGTTTGCTGCGTGATCTATTAAACAAATTCAATATTCGCCTATGTTAGAAAGCCATCATGAATAGGAGAGTTGTCGAAAATGTCATTCATGCAAACTTTTCAAATCAAAACACGTTATTACTTTAGAATAGTAATAAATGTTTTTTTTTTTCGTTGTTACAAATAAAACTCAGTCCAAAACTTGTAAGAAATCAATTTGTCGGTTATTTATACATATTATTATATATTTATTAAGGTTCTAATTATGAAAACCGAGAGCTCATTTTCGAAGTTACATTTCCCCGGTAATTACGTCATAAATCTACCGTGAAATTTGGCAACCATTAAATAACTTGACAAATTTGTCTAATCACAAAATTTGGCGACAAATCCCCCCGGATGCCCGGATTAAAGGAATTAAATCGGCGGTATACGGACTATGGCAGCCGATTGTGAGTCAATCGTTCTCACGCTCTGAACCTGATTACGTAATGGGAGGCTTAACGAACATTTTCATTTTAATTAGGACTTTTGTACTATGGAGCCTTCAAATAATTTAATACGAGACGTCGTTTTCATTTCAACTTGAATCCTATTCTAATTACTCATTACAAAACAAATTGTTAGGTATATTGAATTAATTACTAAAGGTATTGTGCAATTTGTTACGAAATTAACGTTTTCAATTTATGCATTAAATACTAAGACTTATCTGGTAAATATTTATATAAAGGTAAGCATTTAATTTAAATTAGGACTGCTAAACTCAATATGGTTCGAGTCTTAAAAGTAAAAATTAGCTTAGTTTAAGTCGACGTGGTCTCAAGGATAAGACGAACGCCGAATGCATCGTGTTGAGCGATACACCGGTCTCCGAATCTCAGGCGGGTACGAACTTTTCTAATGAAATACGTACTCAACATATGTTCACGATTGACTTCCACGGTGAAGGAATAACATCGTGTAATAAAAATCAAACCCGCAAAATTATAATTTGCGTAATCACTGGTGGTAGGACCTCTTGTGAGTCGCACGGGTAGATACCACCACCCTGCCTATTTCTGCCGTGAAGCAGTAATGCGTTTCGGTTTGAAAGGTGGGGCAGCCGTTGTAACTATACTGAGACCTTAGAACTTATATATCGAAGTGGGTGGCGCATTTACGTTGTAGATGTCTATGGGCTCCACTAACCACTTAACACCAGGTGGGCTGTAAGCTCGCACACCCATCTAAGCAATAAAAATAAAAACTCACAAGTGTGACGGTTTCTTTTTAACAGGTAATAAACTTTGATTCTGCTCGCGGTGGAATATCGCTAGTAACTGAAAAGGGACTTAAAAGTACTAGTCGATTGCTGGTCCAAAGGGCTAGAGGTCAAGATGCCGGAATGTACACTTGTGGACCAAACAACGCCCCTTCCTCATCAACAAGAGTTCACGTTCTGTCCGGTACGTAAAGACCATTATTTGTACAATCTACATTCTTCATAGCTGCCCATGATGGTGTTAAAAATATTTTTTTTGGAACGAAGTTCCTTACGGCAGGCTTGGAGGGGATAGGGATTTTGCTGCGCGACCGAACTGAAAAAAATGTGATAGTAAAACCGTAAGAAAAAATCCGTGGAAAAAAGTGCGTGGAAAAATCCGTGGAAAAAAGTGCGTGGAATAAAACCGTTAAATGAGACGTGCGCAGGCGCGACAGTCACATACACAAGCGAGTAGTGTATAATACCTTTCTCTTTCTCCTTCTTTCTTTTCGTTCTCTAATCCCTTCTCTCTCTATTTAGTAATTATTTCTATTTCTATGTAATTTTATGTTGTCAACCAAAAATAAAGAGATATATTTTGTTATTTTAATTGATAATTTGAATTACTATTTTTATTATTTTACGTGATTTATTATTTCCTAAAATACTGAATTTCTTAAATACTTTCCCGTACTTAAATAAAAACTAATCAGCAAAATTTAAGAGAAAAACCAAGAAAACCTACATAAAATTGAGCACCATTTCATTTTTTGCAAATTGTGTCGATTCTACATTAGCCGAAGGAACTTCGTTCCTACCTGGTGTCCCACGACACCACATTTTAATTTTTTTTAATATACTTTTATATTAAAAACATCCTGAAATAAGTCGCGAACTACGTATAAATATTTTATGAGCATTTTTCTTCCACTATCTAATGTCAGACATTATCATAGATGACACACGTCAAAATAGCAGGCATATATTTTTTTCTCTGAGATTAATGAAGTGAAATAATATAAGATACACATTAGCTCACCAGATACTTCTAAAAACCAAATCGAGACAACGACAACTTTCCCTGTGTCCGCTTCACAAACCCCTTAAAAGCAAGTAAAATGCAAGTTTATCTACAATCACTACCTATATCCTGACCTATTTTCCTGAACTTAAAGCTCTATTTTCCGTGGCGGTAAGGCATATCGCAAGCCATACGGATGGAAACTAACATTCTGCAGAGTTCTGCTTTAAAGTGGCTTAAGGTTTGAATAGTAGCCCAGCACCAGTTCCGACCTCAATCACATACTTTGAATAGATTATTCTTTTCATCTAATGGTAAAAAAAAAGCTAAAACAATCCACACTAAGCCTTCATAATATTTTCGACTGCACATTTTTCTAGGCGAACATCCTGCGGCAATGCAACAAGGCTCAGCAAGATCGACCCTAGACAAAACAGCTTCAATACTATGCTGCTTATCAATGTTATACGTCCTTTCGAAGCCAACGTTCAACGCTCTCGAATTCGAGACTTGAGAACAAAGGAACTCAAAGCGAAACAATAGCGAAATTGAGGCCATAAGTTGTTTTTTATTGTAATTTAATCAAGGAATCAAGCGGTGCTTGAGAAATAGGTAATGTTTCTCCGCTGCCGGACTCAACTTTTAAGAAACGAACGATCGAAGAATACATAACTTACGAATCGAGCCCTTTAATATCACATTAAGGTTTTTTTTTTGTGTAAAATATTACGTGACCAAATTAAAACGACAAATCATGTTGGCATTTTTTCATTACGTCGTGAAATAGGAACTACGTTCTTTTTTTCGTGCGATAAAATGGTTTCATAAAAAAGGAAGCCTGTCCTTTATTAGACGAACACTGTTATGAAATTCAATTAAAATCCAAAAAAAATGGTTTTTTTTCCAGTTTTTTTTTAAATACCAACTTTGAGGATAAAATTAATTGTAGATTAAATAATTTGACTATTGTACTTTTTATTTCATTCCATTCAGAAAAGCTACATTCCATTGATTTTGTGATGTTGTTTACATAAATAATATATATTCGTTTTTGTTATTAAAACAGTTTCACTTTTAGACTAATATTTTTATGCTTCAATTGTTTACAGTTTTAATTGCTCATAAGTATTCGAGTTAACAATACAACGAATTTAAAAGTTTCGAAAACAACAGTGAACCGTACATTTTATATTCTATGTAAATAATAATATTATTCAACAGTAACTTCGATGCCTCCAATGAACACTACGCTAACTCCAAATTCGTAGGTTTACAGGAGGAGCGTTTAAACGAAAAAAGTTGATAAAATATTTATTATTGCAGATATATTTATGATTTTTTTTTGTGTAACTAGCTGATGTACTCTTGCTTCGAACCCCATCAATAATGATTTGTAATACTTTTAAAATAGTGAAGCGATTTGCGTGAAAAACGAAAATTTCAAAATTTTTAGTTAGAGTAGTGTTCATTGGAGGCATCGATATGTAAATATAAATATGTTAAGTAAGTGTAAATATGAAAAAAATATGATTTGAACAATATATTATTAAAATATTAATTAGGTATTTTATACCTTATCATTATTGGAAGTAAAACGTCTAATCTAACTTTTATTGTAGTCGATTTGGATTATATCGATGCAGCCCTAAATAAAATAAGTTTTTTTTGTTTATATTATTGTAATTTATATAGAGTAATAAAAAAGTGTAATAAAAATGATACCCGCAAAATTATAATTTGCGTAATTACCGGTGGTAGGACCTCTTGTGAGTCCGTGCGGGTGGATACCACTACTCTGCCTATTTCTGCCGTGGAGCAGTAATGCGTTTCGGTTTGAAGGGTGGGGCAGCCGTTGTAACTATACTTGAGACCTTAGAACTTATATCTCAAAGTGAGTGGCGCATTTACGTTGTAGATGTCTATGGGCTCCAGTAACCACTTAACACCAGGTAGGCTGTAAGGTCATCCCCCATCTAAGCAATAAATAAAAAGGCTGAGACAATTTTTTAACCGAAAGAGTAAGATATCAAAACTACACCGGAATCGGTATGAAATGGGATTAGCAAAAGTAGAGTCGACTTATGTTCGCGATGTGGAGATTTACAGATTATAGTCACTAAACTATTCACGCATACTCAAATTAATACAGCACATGAAACAGTATAATATAATATAAAATTATTCTGTACTGTTCACATATTAGAAGAATTTTTCGCAAATTATATTGTTTCGGACATTCTAAACGTCATTGAAACAATTTTTAAAATTACACGCTTCTTTCATATGTTTTAATTTTGAATTACTTACATTTTCGAATACTTTAATGTTTGTTTGTTTTTTTTGTAAATTTAACAATATTAAAATTACTATTCAAGTGCAAAAAAGGAAGCTAAAAAGAAAACACGAGATCAAGCGGAAAAACTTTTTCTGATTTTTGTGATATTACTATTATACAAATACCAATCCATTACCATTTCCCTAACCCATTATGAACCATAATATAATAAGTCATTAATAATAATATATTTGTATAATAATCTCCGATAATGATATTTAAGAATTTGCCTCTCTTGGATCCCGTTTAGTATTCGGCATTGTTAAACGATTTGAAACCACATTATTTTTTTGGCTTCGTAGTCCCAACAAACTTTGTTGATACTATTATATTATTATATAATCAAGGGAAATTCTGTCGATGTATTCCCAATTACTTAGGTATTTTATATCGCACATACACATGAATATAATTTGTAAATGCGATAATAGTATCAGTTTTATCTTTGCACGAGCAAGTCAGTGTACTGATGTTATGTATGCTCAGATGTAGCTAGACTTGAGGAACATCGTTGAATAGAAAACTCTCTATTGAATCTGATACAATTATTAACAATCGTTTTCCAATTATATAAAATGAATTCAACAATAAGCAATTAATAATTTAAGACCAGCGGAAATAATTGTCTAGGAGCTCGCACTTGTGGAATTTTATTACTCATAATCAATATACTATCGCTATTTTAAATTACTCGTAATTAATTAAATATGCGAATTATAATAAGATTATAAATCGTTCGTCATGTAAATGTGTGTGTATTTAATGAAAATTGTTATTTTTGTCAAAGATAATAAAAGTGTTTTTTTATAAATGTATGTATTGTTTAATTTTCTCATATTCAAAAGAATAAGTACGGTTCAGATTATTCTTTCAATTTGTTGAGAGTTTATACATATTTATTCAATCAGAGTTCGGGTTCAGAAGAAACTTCAGCAGTGTGCAAAGGTTTGTTTGTGTCTCTGTCATTTCTGATTTCTATGTATAAGCGACGGTGACCCAACACCATCAGATCAATCATTAGGGTAGGAAAATTACGATGTAGACATCAACATTAACTTTGTAAGGTCTATGAGCACCGGTAACCACACCCAGTGAACCTTGAGCTCATGTTAATATACGCCAGTAAAAGTAAGTATATGTCGGCGTTACGTCAAGGTTTTCACATATGAGGTCTTTTACAATGAAAATACAATATAATTCTATAAAACTTTAACATTACTTGTTCATTACAAAAAGCCACGTCTTAGTTCTTACATAATTAGCCATTTTGTGTTGGTTATAGCAACTACAGCTTTTTTTATATAAACAAATGTAATGACTGCGAAACAATTCACAAAATATGGCTTAATATTCCCAATACCTATTTTAGTGATTTTTACATAAGTTCTGACATTAATTTATTTTACATAAACTACTTTTAACTAATATAAACTAGCATTGTTATTATCCAGCCTAATAATAGATGGCGCCAACAACCTCATTGTTTAACAATTACAATACTTAATTAAATTATTACTGTTAATTATAATAGAAATTATTATTAATATTTATGCTTTATTCATTTTTAATTATTTATACAGTCATTTGTGTTTTTAAACAAAAATATAAACATTAAACAAATTCTGAACATTTTCACATCAAAACAGTGTCTGCTAATTATTAAATTTGATAGAATAACAGTTTCATCTTGCTAATAATAAATAAACAATAACATAGAATAAACTAAACTATATATTATTATGTTAATTATTGCCAATAGTAGCGTTTGCGCTCATATATACAATCACAGTATACAACGTAAACCCACAGAGTTTTTCATTAACCGAAGAAAATCATTGCCTTGTCCTTCATTGTGCAAATTTTATGAGGACAAACGAAAAAGGGTAGACATTTGTGTAAATCGGGCTTGTTCGAACATTGTCCGTATAGAATAGGCCACTCGGATCGTGTTTCCATACAATAAACAATGGAAGCTAAAAATAAGAAAAAGGAACGTAAATAAATATTCAAACAAAAAATCTCTCTTTCATTTACATTATAAAAGTACTATGAATTTAATGTGTTTGTTAAACGGTACCCAGACAAAGTAATTTATTTTTTGGGGGCTTTCCAGAAAATCTAATTAACTTTGACTTCTTTTTATAGATGAAGTCGAAAAACTCCGAATTCCCTTCCGCAAATTCCGCATTTACTGAAATCTATAGTCACCACACTATCACTATTTCCCTGAGATGTAACCTATATTATATATTACATAGCTTCTAAATAAAACGCTGGACATATTATCATAACGTAATCATCTATAGTCTATTTAAATATTAATTTCTCTATTGCGTTTCAGAAATGGGACTATGAAAAAAACAGTCGATTTTTAAAACAAGAAGTACTGAATCACGTTTGGCTTTTTGAATTCGCTGCGTTTTATTTTAGATACTAACGAGAATTTCCGTGTGAAATTGACGTAGTTTAAAACTTAAAAAAACTTGGCTCAGGTGCTCACAGCTATCAAGTAGATGTAAAATTCGATATTAAACTTAGTTTAGAGACAAAGAACATTTTCATGGAGGTGGGCAGTAGGCGCCCGAAGGCTATTAACACTTTCAAACGATATACCGATTTAAAACACCCTCCCGAGCTTTTGTTATTTTTATCTTTTTATTGCTTATATGGGTGGACGAGCTCACAGCCCACCTGGTATTAAGTGATTACTGGAGCCCATAGACCTTTACAACGTAAATGCGCCACCCACCTTGAGATATAAGTTCTAAGGTCTCAGTATAGTTACAACGGCTGCCCCACCCTTCAAACCGAAACGCATTACTGCTTCACGGCAGAAATAAGCGGGGTGGTGGTACCTACCCGCGCGGACTCACAAGAAGTCCTACCACCAGCAAAGAGGTCCTGCCACCAATAAATTATACAATACAATCAGGACATCGACCTCATGCCTTAAGGATGGCCGAATTCACTTTGTGACCACAATACGCTCCAGTTACAAGTAAACATCAGGTAGGCAATATTCTTTCTAGTTCATCTAGCAAGTAAAATAAAGAAAACTTTTATATTAATCGTGTCCACGTGAAAACATAGGAAAATGCTACACCCCGCTTGGTTAATCCAATTATGAAGCACAGCTTATATTCACTAACAACGAACTATGGTAATTCTGCAGGCATAATGTAGGTCATGAGTGAAACAGGTTTTTTTTTTAATCCAGTAATACTATACGGGCTGCTGCTTTATAATAAAAATTGCAAAATATCTCATTAATGAAATTTCCTTAGCGTTGTAAAGTATTTCAAAATACTGCATTAAAATTTTGTTTTTTTTTAGAAAATGACGTGCTTTCAGAAACTTATTCTCAAAAAGAACAATGCAATAAATAAGAAAGTACTCTTCAAGTAAGCATTATAACACTTCACAACAATACTAAGTCCTTTTTTCCTGAAAGAAACAAGAAGTCTTTTGATCCTCAAAGAAATACTTGTACCAAAGGACCTGCTCTAAAATAAATTGTGAATCTTCAAATACTGAGTCAGATATCTCAATGTAAAAATATAATTACTTAACATTCCTTTTTTTTTTATTGCTTAGATGGGTAGACGAGCTCACAGCCCACCTGGTGTTAAGAGGTTACTGGAGCCCATGGACATCTACAGCGTAAATGCGCCACCCACCTTGAGATATAAGTTCTAAGATCTCAGTATAGTTACAATGGCTGCCCCACCCTTCAAACCGAAACGCATTACTGCTTCACGGCAGAAATAGGCAGGGCGGTGGTAACAGAAATAGGCAGGGCGGTTGTAGCAGAAATAGGTAGGGCGGTGGTAGCAGAAATAGGCAGGGCAGTAATAACAGACATAGGAAGGGCGGTGGTAGCAGAAATAGGCAGGGCGGTGGTAGCATGGTGGTGGTAGTAGGGTGGTGGTGTTTTATCAAATAAATCTATGAGTCGCTTACACAACATGATTTAAACCCCCGTAAAACATAATGCCCGGTGAGGTGTGAAATAATAAAAAAAATACCTAAATGAAAAGCAAAGATAAATGCGTTCCACTTTTAGCGGGTTAGGCGAAAAATAAAACTGAGAAAATTCTGAAAGCTTTTTCACACGGAGTCACATAGATTCAAAAGGTTTTTACAAGCACGTAAAACTTTTTCTTCAAGGTTTTGTTTATATTGAGCAAGTATAGTTTCGTTTGCAACTGATAACGTGAGTTTTAAATATAAATTTTCATAGTTCAAGCAAATATAATAAACGACTTAGAGCTAAAAAAATGACTTAAAGCTAAAAAAAATGAAAAAAATTTAAAAAAAAATTAAGAAAAAAAATAACATATACTTTTAGGTTAGGAATATTATGTTCTTTTTTTTTATAATAAATAAATTTTCTTTATACAACACTTGTGTCTTGTAACTTGAACTAAATAAGCTTTGAGGCCTATAAAATAAAAAATAGAACGTAACGTAAAGTAATAACGTAACGTAACATAACGTAATAAAAACTAGAGAGTAAATTTCTCTTTGCTCCAATTTGTACCACAACCGTCTATTTTACAATACAGTATTAATAATGCAATACAAATCGAATATATTTGTCGAATCGAATATATCATTGTATATTTATGTTAAGCCCGCGCAATAACAACTTACTCTTTAGATTATTCAGACTGAAAGAACTGTAAATACAATTATTGTATTTCTTGGATAAGCATTCTATTACATTTGCATACACATCGAGGAATGACAGACTTTTTTTTTTTATTGCCTTTGTAGGCAGACGGGCATACGGCCCACTTGATGGTGAGTGGTTACCGTCGCCCATGGACTTCAGCAATGCCAGGGGCAGAGCCAAGCCGCTGCCTACCGAAAACCTGCCTACTTGGTTTAAGCGAAATTTCGCTTAATAATTATCGACATTTATCTTTGTAATGAAAGATCCGTTTTATTTGGTACTAGTATGAACAATTAGATGTTTTTAATTGAACTTCAATTATGCTTACCACATTCAAATACCATAGCCGAAGTTTTTTTATGATATTTTTTCCAGATTTTAAATCGAGGTTCCGACCTACACGACTGATGCTCGAAGGAAACTATGGCCAAGGATATAATATTGACATTGTAGATAAGAATGTTTCTACCGTTTCTGACATTAATAAGACACACCTAAAGGTTAGTTACATAAAACAAAACAAAAAAACGATCGCTAAAAGCCAGATAACTAAACAACACGTATTTTACAAGTAGAATTTGACGAGTTGAAAGTACCGTACTGAAACACAATCAGATCAAAATACAGCATTAATTGGACTAAAATGTTCAAGAAATTAATACCATCAGCCATTTCAACGGTGTCAATTTGTCCGGGAGCCTTCACAATTTAATTATACTTCCGAATCCNACAAAAAAACGATCGCTAAAAGCCAGATAACTAAACAACACGTATTTTACAAGTAGAAT
The DNA here is from genome assembly GCF_003987935.1 of Bombyx mandarina. The sequence continues at coordinate 1,271,477 of NW_021011511.1, read as the reverse complement.
TTGACGAGTTGAAAGTACCGTACTGAAACACAATCAGATCAAAATACAGCATTAATTGGACTAAAATGTTCAAGAAATTAATACCATCAGCCATTTCAACGGTGTCAATTTGTCCGGGAGCCTTCACAATTTAATTATACTTCCGAATCCCTGAGTTCTCAACGAAACTCGGAAAGTTTCACAATCTTCTTGATTTTAGAAGATATTACATCATAGAATCAGTTTGCTGATTTAAAGGAATTTCGGTCGGTTGTTATTCGTCGTGAGTTTTTGAATAACCGCGATAATTTTTTTTACAATCTTCTGTTATAAAACGAACGTTTTATGAATAACTAGCGACCCGCCCTCGCTTCGCTTCGGAAACAATAAATTTTATTATTGATAGGCGAGTCCCGCGATGTTACCCGCGGTTATTGTCGTACCACGGGCGGAGCCGCGGGGCGAAGCTAATCTAAAAAAGTAGCCTAAGTTACTCCTTATATCAACAGCTACATATCAGTGAAAGTCCCGTCAAAATAGGTCCAGCCGTTCCAGAGATTAGCCGGAACAAACAGACAAACAGACAGACAGACAGACAAAAATTGTAAAAAAATGTTAATTTGGTGTATGTATATATATTCATATGCATGTGGTAAAAAGCGGTTATTTCAATATTACAAACAGATACTCTAATTATATTTATATGTATAGATGTCACCTATAATTAAAACGAGTTTTAATTTTTCCAATAAAATAATACTTTTTTTATCAGTTGCTCACTGTTCATCCTCTATTAAAAGTTACCGGGATCCACGCACATCATAATATGAATGGCATCGCTCACCTTGAGATCTGAACCCGAAGTTTCACTTATAATGTAAGACAGCTATCCTACCCTTCAAACTAGAATGCGTAACCACTGCAGAAACATGCAGAATGACGATACTCACCAATGCGAGATCACAAGACGCCTTACCACCAATAATTAGGAAAGTTCATTAATTTTACGGGATTTTGGTTTTATTCGTTTATTGAGGACTGTGTACGATTCGAACGTAATCAAAATGCTATTCCTGCGTAGTATGTACATAATTCGAATAAATTTCCACGATTCTAATTAATTTTTCAATAAACATATCTCTTAATCCCCTAGCTAGTACTTTAAATAACAGAAATAATAAATCATGACAGTAAAACTGAAATTAGCTTGGATCAACTCTAAGTTGTATTTTCTGAATTTTATTCTCAATAACGCGTTGCTTGAAGCAATAATTATTTTTTCTTATTCAACGAAAAAGGGCTCGTTTAGGCCCTCGGTCACGTACGGACGGAATCCGTAACAAGTTTTTTTTTTTCTTGGTCAGCAGAAATTAATTTGCGTTATCGAAACCCAGACCTCATTGCCATTGGTAGCAAAAGGCCATTGCTAATTAAGGATTCTTTATTATGCATCTCACATTGGCTATGATTAGCTAATATTCAATTTGATTTAGTCGCCGTATACCATTTTGTGAGGATCATCTTTCAAGTTTATGATTTTTCTGTTTTCAATAGGATCCTCAAACATTCAGAAAACCAAAAAAATGTCCGATCGTGAACCGTCAGGAACAAAGACGTAAAGTCGTAAAGATCGACATTCCTCACGTATGACGGTGCTTCGCCGGCTATCTTATGGAAACGGTATAGGATGACCTGAAGAACGTTTATATGGATGAAGTGACTATTTGTTAGGTCGGGTGTAAAGCAGTTCCACCTACTGTGATGATAATGAGTGTAAATCTCCTACCATCGGAGCAGAGTTCATTCATATTATCCGGAACCGCTGCGTTCATCGACAGTGCGTTTCCAGAGGACTTTTTTGCCTCGTACCATCCGGAATGAGCTCCCCTCTACGGTGTTTCCCGAGCGCTATGACATGTCCTTCTTCAAACGAAGCTTGAAGCTTGTGGAGAGTATTAAGCGGTAAGCAGCGGTTTGACTCTGCCCCTGGCATTGCTGAAGTCCATGGGCGACGGTAACCACTCACCATCACGTGGGCCGTGTACTCGTCTGCCTATAAGGGCAATAAAAAAAATTCCTGCCAGAATGACCGCGTAATCCATGCCAAGCAGTAAGAACTAAAGGTAAAAAGCTTAAAGCCAAAGGATTTGCTATAAGTATGTTTAAAACAATATTAAAGTTGGTCCAGGCTTAGAGTAACAAAGAATGAGTATACGATATCGACTTTACAATGATAAAATTTCAGTCCAAGCTGCAGTTATACCCTTCGTATTTTATGTAACTTTTTTTATTTATTTATAATATATAAACGGATCCTCAGGGTGGCGGCGACAATTGAGACAATTTACATCCACGCGAAATAATATATTCTCTTTAGTACACGTTACGGTGGGTAGAATACGAATGCAATAGAGATATGCTAACCGCCGGTATTTATACAATCATCTTGACCTATTTTAATACAAACTTAGTAGGTAATACTTAATCATTGTTGATCTTAATTATTCTGCTGATTATTTACGTACAATTATTATTTAATAATATCGAGTTATGTAACATAAATAACATTAAGGCTTATTGCACCGTAAGGTTTATTGCGCCGGAAGCTGTCAAGCGGAAGGCGCCAATAAAATATTATAAGTATAAAGAAATATGAATGAACTATTTACTTGATTATAAAATTACTAATTATATTATAAGACAATAATAAGTTCTATATATTTCCTAAGTTCGTAAATAATTAATTATGTGAGGCCGGAAGTGTTGCTCGATAACAAATATAATAAAAAATAATCTATAATGTAAAAGTTTTAAAGAATTCACGAGAGATTACAATGTTAGTTTTCTTTCCAAACATTTTCAGCCATCGCGATTAAATTTGTTTACCAAGTTACTAGAAAGTTGCATCTCAATAGTTAATTCTGTATACTTATCTACACTAAGCTACTCCTATAACCTACCTCCTCCTAACATATTCATAATTAAACTATAATATTCACATGCATTGAACCATTTACATAGACTTTTAACGGATTTTTTAAAAATAACACAACAAACAACTACTACATATCCAATTTCTCATTTTAAATAAGTAACCGGCACATAAACACTGCTGTCCTTCGTTCCCCATAAAACATCATCCCGAGGGTAAATTGTAATCTCTAAGAGGATTAGTACGGGACAAGACAGGTTGAAAGTTACTTTTGCCAAGTCAATTTACAGGCTGTATTTCGCGCCGACAGCACTTGGACCTCAAAAATCTCGTTAAAACTTAGAGAATCTTGATTTGTGAGTTGTGTCCAAACATAATACCGTCGTCACGATACCAAACGGTCCAACGAACCAATATACTGACTCCGGGTGTTCACTACAATAAGCCTGTCACGAGATTCGGAAACACCGAATCTGGCAAAAGTTTTCCTTTAATATTTTCTTATAATTAAATGTGAAGTTTGTTGGGTCACGTACGTTATTGAGACGAAACATTGTAATATGTATGTATATAATAAATAAATAATAAATATTTACAAACAATCACACCACGTTAACTGGTCCCGTGATAAGTTCGTAAAGAACTTGTGTTACAGGTTACCAGATAACGGAAATAAATGTAAGATTTTTATTATACACATACATATATTTTAATATACATCCATAACCCTGGAAAAGACATTTATATTTATCATACAAATATCTTCCCTTGGCGGGATTCGAACCCGCGACCCCCTTGTGTAGTGACCATGTCACTTACCACTACACCAGACGGCCGTTAAATATGTATATAAGTATTTAATTTAAGGCCGTATATAAGTATTTTAAGAGACCATTGAAATACAAAAAATTTAAATCGCTTATTTATTTGTTTGTTCGTGCCCTATCCGTTCGTGTGTATTCCGATTGAGATGCAACAATCTAGTTATCTTTACCATAACGAGTTGTATTCGTCAGAAGGTGTATATGGACGCCAACGCCACTATTGTCCTTAAGCCCACTGAATTTCTCGCCGGATCTTCTCAGTGGGTCGCGTTTCCGAGCCGGTGGTAGATTCTCCGAAGCACTGCTCTTGCTAGGGCCAGTATTAGCAACACTCCAGCTTGAGTCCCGTGAGCTCACCCACACGTTAGGGTGAAGCTGATATAGCCTCTCAAGGCTATCAGTATAGGTAGGAAAAAAAAAGTTAGCTCGTCTACCAGTTCGCACGTATCTAGTTATAAGCCCCGTGAGCTCACCTACGAGATCGGTGAATCTAGAATAACCCCTGGAGGTTACTAGAATAGGTAGGAAAAAAATGTGGCAATAATTAACATGATATATAGTTTAGTTTATTCTATGTCATTATTTAGTTATTACTAGCAAGATGAAACTGCTATTCTTCTATATTTAATATAATTAGTAGACACTGTTTTGATGTGAAAATGTTCAGAATATGTTTAATGTTTATATTATTGTTTAAAAACACAATTACTGTATAAACAATTAAATATCAATAAAGCCTAAATATGAATAATAAATTATATTGTAATTAACATTAATATGTAATTTGATTAATTATTGTAATCGTTATGCAAATCATTTTGTTGACGCCATCTATTATTAGGTTGGATAATAATGATGTTAGTTTATATTAGTTAAAAGTAATTTATGTAAAATAAATTAATGAAATTAATGTCAGAGTCATTTAAAAATCACTAAAATATGTATTGTGAATATAAAGGTATTTTTTGTGAATTGTTTCGCAGTAAAATTACATTTATTTGTATAAAAGAAGTTGTAGTTGCTATAACCAACACAAAAATGGCTAAATGTGTTAAAACTAAGACGTGGTATTTTTGTAATAAACAAGTAATGTTAACGTCTTATAGAATTGTATTGTATTTTCATTTTAATAGATCTTATGTGTGAAAAACCTGGCGTAACGCCGACATTTATGAGTATGTTCAGCGTCCTTCCTATCTTGGCCGCAAAACAGCCGTGTTTTCCTGCTTAAAGATAAGGCAGTTAAACGATACAACTTAGTCTTCGACCTCATCTCAGAGGTTGGGTCATGGCCCTTCTGGCCATTCCTTAGGGCATATTGTTGACTGAAAAATAAAAACTACAACTTTGAGTTGTTTTTTGGCAAATTAACAATACACGCACACAGCAAGGCATAACTAGAAAAAGTTCGTGTTTAACTTGCTTTCAATCAAATTGTTTATTATGACTTTTCAAAATGTACATTTGTGGCAAATATTACTAAGCCATAGTTCTCACTTTAGTGTTTTCTCTTTCAGTTACAAAAAAACACAGCAGTCATAAGAATAGTAATATGAATGTTAATGTGACTAACACACTAATAAAATAAAAAAGGATAAACAAAAAATTCAATGAACTTTATCTAATATCAAAGTAATTCAAATCAAAATCAATGTAAATTTATATTTCGAATCATGAATTATTATTACGAGTATTATATTTACTGCCCCTTCCGTCTATGAGAGATATATCCGCTCTCAATAAAAGCACGGATCAAAGTGAAAGTATTGACTTTGAAAACAATATATTATAACAGCCGGGCCGTCTGGTGTAGTGGTGAGTGACATGGTCTACTACTACTACTACTACACGAGGGGGTTGCGAGCTCGAATCCCGCCAAGGGAAGATATTTGTATGATAAATATAAAATGTCTTTTTCAGGGCTATGTATGTATATTAAATATATGTATGTGTATAATAAAAATCTTACATTTATTTCCGTTATCTGGTACCTGTAACACAAGTTCTTTACGAACTTAGGACAGGGCCAGTTAACGTGGCGTGATTATTAGTAAATGTTTATTTATTAATTACATAAAAGCTTAATTAAAATATCCAAATATCTTCACGGGGCACTAAATTAAAAAAAATCCTACATAATATTCAACTGTCACAAATACATCAACACCCTACAATTTGAAACAAGTTAACGAAGCGTTCGTTTTGCATATGTAAGCTTGAGGGTAGACATTATCTTGTTGAACACCAAGTAAAACGATGTCACTTTTTGATTCCTGATTTAATCAACAATATGTTATCTTAACAATTCACTTTAACACTTGTCCAACTTTAACCAGTACGTACAACAGTCACTGAATCACACAACGTAACAAGGATATAGTAAGTGCACCAGGCAAGCGCAGTCCAACGAATGTTTCTTGCAAGGCACGCACCGCCTTTTTATACTAGCCGGCGCAGCTGGCTTATGAGTCACTTCTGTTGCACGAGTGGAACGACACGGCCGGCGCACCCGGCTTGTGTGAGTCACGCCTGTTGCACGTGATGTTTATTAGAAATATTGTTAACGCCGTCACATACATTAACAAGTTTTTATGGCCGTTTCAAAGGAGACGTGCTTAATAACGTGTTCCTTAGCGAGTCCTAAGTGAAGTTTAAAACTGTTAAGCACATTAATAGACTATTACCGAAGTTATGAGGATACCTTACGTACTTACATTGATCTGTGCTTTATTACGCACCGTATTTAGATCAGAAAGGGTGATAAACGACATTTTCGGGTTTTGTTGGTTAAGACGCCTGCCTATAGGTTCATAAAATAGTTTTTTGCTCTTTACCTTTTTTTTTATTACTTGATGTAGATGGAGGAGCTCGATATCGTCGTGGCCTAAAGGATAAGACGTCCGGTGCATTCGTATCTAGCGATGCACCGGTGTTCGAATCCCGCAGGCGGGTACCAATTTTTCTAATGAAATGCGTACCCAACAAATGTTCTCGATTGATTTCCACGGTGAAGGAATAGCGTCGTGTAATAAAAATCACACCCGCAAATTTTAATTTGCGTAATTATTGGCGGTAGGACCTCTTGTGAGTCCGCGCGGGTAGGTACCACCACTATTTCTGCCGTAAAGCAGTAATGCGTTTCGGTTTGAAGGGTGAGGCAGCCGTTGTAACTACACTTGAGACCTTAAAACTTATATCTCAAGGTGGATGGCGAATTTACGTCGTAGGTGTCTATGGGCTCCAGTAACCACTTAACACCAGATGGGCTGTGAGCTCGTCCACCCATCTAAGCAATAAAAAAAAAGATAACCCACATGTCAAATCAAAATCAAAATAGGCAAGATCGTACCTAACTATCGGCATCCTACCACAGTCTTACTGAATTGATAGGAACTTCGACATCGAACCCTTTAATGGGAATATTTGCAAAGTTTCACCAGACATGATTTTCATATACATAATTATATCGTAAATACAAATACGATTTTCCATTAACGACACATTGAATTTTACTTTCAAGAACGAGAAAATTTCTAATCAAAAAATGATTGGCTGTCAATATTTACTCTGTATCAAATGTTTTATACATTGAAACTTCAATGATCCGTAATTCTATCCACATTTTTATACTTAAGCCTTCCTAAAATTTTACTTGTGAAAACGACACTAAAAACAAACCACCCAAGAAAAATGGATATGTGAAACTCTTTTCGTTTTAAGGTTAGGACATCGCCAAGGTTAGAGACTAAAGACATTTTTCATGACACAGATCACTGGTCAGCAGAACTCTATCAGCATAAAGTTCAGCATCCTTGTCCACTGTCGGATATTTATGGACCGCAGCGTTTTTTCCTCTTCGACGGCCATTTTCCTTGTCCCGAACTGGCCCGCAAAATTCGATTTTTGCGGCGTAATTTTCGGCGAGATGGAATGGTTTTCCTCATCGAGTTAAGAGACCTACCGCAACTCGGCTGGTTAGCTGCCCACATTATTCACGACCAGTACCCATCCTAAGGACTTGTTTGGCTGAAGGAAATTGGTTATTTAATAAGTATCAATTTCTGTTATAACCGCTACATTACTCGTAGTAAAGAAAAAATAATTCAATTTGTTGTTTTATGATTTTGAACGATATGTTTTATGCTATTTACCTCTACGGTCGATGTTTATTCCTTATTTTCCTTCCTCGCATCTATCTGCAATTTCAATGGCTTGTGAGAAGATCGCTTGATTATACCTTTGAAATACTGGCGGTATTACCTCTTGTGAGTCCGCACGGGTAGGTACCAGCACCCCACCTGTTTCCGCCGTGAAGCAGTAATGGGTTTCGGTTTGAAGGGTTGGGCAGCCGTTGTAACTATACTGGACCTTAGAACTCATATCTCAAGGTAGGTGGCAACATTTACGTTGTAGATGTCTATGGGCTCCAGTAACCACTTAACACCAGGTGGGCTGTAAGCTCGTCCATCCATCTGAGCATTAAAAAAAATACCGCAGGGCATCCTAACATAAATTATCTGTTCAACGAACCCTTCGCTATGCCGACAAATGACACGAGGTAGAGATAAATTATAGAACCGACATTTGTAAATGTGGGAAACAACAAGTTCGCATAGATCGAACGTAAAGCTGTAAATTGTAAAGTTAATCGTAATTTATTAAAAATGTACAAAGTTATATTATAACGTGAAAAATTAAACTTTATTTAGTGCAAGCTTATACGGTCTGACCCAAGGACACAAAGTAGCAGCAACACATAACAGCAACTAAACTCAAAATGTTTGAATACGTACTTTCCCTTTTTTTTTATCTAAAACACATATCGAGAGACAAACTACGCTATCTCATGATCACAGAAATGTTACGTCAAATGTTTTTGTTGTTTTGTTTACATTGATAATCCAAGTCGAGACTACCCGGTCTGATGTGGTTACCGGGCCCATAGGTATTATTACGGAAATTTACCTTTAGACGTTAAGTCGAAGTCTCTATTGTATAATAGCTGTTTTAAACTTCGAACAGAATAGTAGGTGTAATCATTATTGTACGGTTTTTTTTCCTACCTATGCTGATAGCCTTGAGAGGCTATTTCACCTTCGCCCTAACATGCAGGTGAGCTCACGGGGCTCAAACTGGAGTGTTGCTAGCACCGGCCCTAGCAAGAGCAGTGCTTCGCAGAATTTACCACCGGATCGGAAACGCGACCCACTGAGAAGATCCGGCGAGAAACTCAGTGGGCTGTGTCTATGGGTTGATTCGCTCATCGAGCCCTTCGTCACAAGCGACGGGTTCGACGAAGACGGTGACCGGTGCTTGTGGTACCTATAAGCACCGTTAATGGATCGGGAGGATCCGTAATGACGTGTTTTGGACAACGTCGACCATTTACCATTCGGTCTGAGGGATCGGGTATGTAATTCCCAGCGGTTACGACTAGAGGGTTCTCAGGTCGTGCCGCCTTCTCAAAGTGAGCTCAAAGCGAGTGCGGATACAAAACGGCTCACAACATGTAAATATCTAATCAATAGAAAAACAGCTCCCTCGGGATAGTTAACGAGAGCAACTGAATCACAATTCGCAGCACTTCAACCACAGATTTATCGTCGCACCTAATTTGTGGACCGTCGTTTCCACAACGTCTCGCAATTCGATGAAGTGCCATCATGATTTTTGTTGGGCAGATCCGTAATAGCAATTAATACTTCAGGCGGATTGGTTCTGAATTCTAATCATAATTCGACATTGAACGTTAATAGATTAGTATTTTCTTTGGTTTTCGTGAGTCTTAAACATAATTAAAACAGTAAAGTCACGATTTTTTTTATTAACTTTATATTATATCGTTTCATTTCAAATACTCTACAGCTTTCGTAGGCACAGACGACAAGATCGTCTAAATTTGAATATTGTGGTATCTACCTTCTATTTTTTAAGATACTAAGCGCGTATAAAATGCGCTGGTAATTGTTATACTTACAATTCTTAAAAATACAATGAATGCACACCTCCATACACATATTTATCAATATATTTCAGATCATTGTTCTTTTTTCCGTACTGCCACCTTTTACATTGGTTAACTTTTCATAAACTATAATAAAGAAGAAGTGAAGTACAATAGTAATATAAGAGATTTTTTTTTAATTCGCTATTCGCAGGAAATGACACCTTTGTCTTGTTAGCATCAATATCAGTCCTCAAATTAAAATTATCAAAGGTATTTCCAAAACGTTATACTATATGATACTTCACGGTATTTGGTTGTATTCACCAGCGCGGCCACATTCCTAACAATCCTGATAGTCATAGATAAGACTACATATTTACAAGTGTGCACAAAAACCACGCAATAATGAAAATTGTCAATGTCAGAAAAATATAGAAAACTAGCGACCCGCCCTCGCTTCGCTTCGGAAACATTAAAACACACATGAAACCAAAAAAAAAAATTAAAAAAAAAAAAAAAAGTAGCATATGTTCATCAGGGACAATGTCGGCTTCTAATGGAAAAAGAATTTTTCAAATCGGTCCAGTAGTTTCGGAGCCTATTCGAAACAAACAAACAAACAAATCTTTCCTCTTTATAATATTAGTATAGATGAAATCATCATTGAAGCATGAGTTGAGATGTCTAAATAATATCTTAAGCAATCGAAGCGTAAACAAAATTCTCAGCAGCAAAGAAAATAATAAATAAGTTTAAGCCAAATACGAACGGTAATACCAAGGAAATAAAATATGTTCGGCCCATTGCCCGCTCTGGCCGAATAAAATGAATGAAATATTCAACGAAACACACGCTTCAGATTCAAATCGTTTTCCAAAGTGACCCAGTTTTGGTTCGGAATTGAAAATTAAGTGTTTCCGAAATTAAAACATGTAAAATTTTTTTTTTTTTAGAAAGCGATTTCGACTTTGCTTTGAGCTTTCTTTGTAAATAAATAATCTTGCATTAATTAAATGTTCACAATTTGAGATCTAATTTTAAGAGCAAAAAACAGAATCTTTACAATAAATATAAAAAATTGTTAATAAACAAAAAGATAACAAATAAATTACTTACTCTGAACAACTGCTTAGTAAAGCTCTGCCCTTACTGTAGTTCAAGACGTTATGGGTAAGAATTGCCATCTAAAGTTCTAATAATAGGGGTTAAAGTATGAAATTGCCGTTTTATTGCAATAGGTACTTCGAATTGACATAGAACCTTCATGGTTTGAGATTATTGAGTGAAACTTTTTTCAAATGGTACCTATTAGGTTCTTCTTTTAAAAAATGTGCAACATTCGATTATCCACATTCAATTGTTTTTTTTTTATTCAGCTTAGACAAGAAAGATGGATACTTCCAAAATTCGAGTGATTTTTGAATACGAGTTCCGACGCGGAACTAACGCTGCAGAAACAGCTCGCAATATCAATGTTGCGTTTTGAGAAGGGACTGCCAATGAACGCACCGTGCGATTTTGGTTTAAACGCTTTCGTGATGGAAATTTTGATTTGAAAAACAAACCACGTGGAAGACCGCCTACACATGTGAATAACAATGAATGGAAAGAGATGGTGGAAGCCGATCCCAGCTAAACTACCCAAGAATTAGCGACATGCTTTAACGTTACTTTACCAACAATATTGACTCATTTGCGTCATATCTATAAAATAAAAAAATATGAAAAATGGGTGCCTCATGATTTGACTGATCTGCAGAATGAAACGCGTGTAGAAACTTGTGTTGCCTTGTTGAATCGATACGGAAATGAAGGAATATTGGATCAAATTGTGACATGTGATGAAAAATGGATTCTTTGCGATAACTGTAAGCGAAAAACGCAATGGCTAACGCCAGGTCAAACGCCGCAATAATGTTCTAAAGCAAAGCTTACCAATAATAAAATAAACATGGCGCGTAACGGAAGATATTAAGATGGCGCGTAACCGAAAAACGTTACATACGTATTTTCCTCCCTACGTCAAAACCATTACTTCAAAAAAGTAATGGTTTGGTGGTCTCAGCATGGTGTTATTCACTATAGCTTTCTCCCATCTGGTCAAGCAATAACGGCAGTTGTTTTTCTGGAAGAAAATATGTAAAAAAATCATTATCTTCTTTATTAGGTATATAATACAACTTGTATTTATCTTTTACTTAAAAGCAGGGAACTAAAAAAATTTCAATAAATTTAACTATTAAGCGTAAAAAGCAATCTCGATTACATAAGTATACTAATTAGAAAACTTAAAAATAAAGTATGTTACTTAAGATATTGCTTAGGGAACTAAATTTTTCAACAATACCAATCTCATCCAAATCTCGGACATTTAAAGTCACAATAATGAAATTACACAGACAAAAAAAATCGAGATGAACTGGTCCATTAACAGGAGCAGACAGACATGTCTGTTTCATTATTGAACCCATTCTTCTTTTAAGTCCGAGGTCATCAACCATTCACTCAGAGACAGGGCTATCACAAATTATCATCAAAGCGAGATCCGAAACATTTGCAGGGCTTTTGATGTAATTGTCCATAAACGAAAAAAAAAGGCAATTTAAAAGTTGAAGTGACACGAAGCCCGAAAGCAGCAATGCTAGGCTTGGAGAAATTTATGGCGATCACAAATAATCTTTGGCTTACGTTTCCCCTACGAAACATTCTTTTTAAATTTTCCTACAGGACAATTTCAGGACGCTTTTAGATAAAGCTTTAATTTTCGAACGTACATTTTTCATTTTTCGAAACAAAACTAATTGATTTGATAAACGGGAAATATTAATTTTGCAAAAATTGGTCGATAAAAATAAAACGGTTAAAGTTATATTGCTGCGCTAGTGTATTAAATTGGAAAATTAATAAAGATATTCTTTGATAACGATTTTTTTATTAATGTTTTATCAATCTACCTAAAGCAGTTTGACTTATATGACATTATTTCAAAAAGACGTGGCATGGCGATTAAGTCAACTGCGAAATAAATTAAAGTTTAATAATTAATTAAATAATAAACCCTCGAGGCTACTAGAATAGGTAGGAAAAAAAGGGAGACAGCCAATAATAATGGTTTAACATAATCTATATACTTAGATCTGGCCATAAATACTGTTACAATTAAAAATAAACAAAATATTACATTTGAATTTGGAATCTGTCATTTTTATATGATTGCTCATTGAGTTTTCTCATTTTGGCGCCAATACATTGTACAATATTTTGCGATATTAAAATGGAGTGGGGTGATAAAGAAAACGGAATCGTTGTGATTGCATTACACAAAGTAGGTATGGAACCAAATGCAATTTTTAAAACTTTCCATACGCTTGGTATTAGTAAAATGTTTGTGTACCGGGCTATTAATAGATGCAATGAGACCTCCTCTGTTTGTGACAGAAAAAGATCTGGCCGTCCACGTAGTGTTCATACGAAAAAGGTGGTCAAAGCATTAAGGGAAAGAATTCGAAGAAATCCTGTCCGAAAGCAGAAGATTTTATCTCGGGAGATGAAGATAGCACCTAGAACTATGTCGCGTATTTTAAAAGATGACTTAGGACTTGCAGCCTTTAAGAGACTTACTGGTCATTTCTTAACTGATATTGATTGAGCAACATTTTAACAAACAAAATGACCGTATTTATGCTTAAAGCTCTAAGGAAGCTTCCCAATTAGTCGACAGAGTGCAACGTGGGCACTATCCGACTTCAGTGATGGTTTCATCAGAGCTGAAGACTGGCCGTCGTCTAGTCCCGATCTTAATCCGCTAGATTATGATTTATGGTCAGTTTTAGAGAATACGGCTTGTTCTAAGCGCCATGATAAGGAGTCCCTAAAACAATCCGTACGATTGGCAGTGAAAATTTTTCCCATGGAAAGAGTACGTGCTTCTATTGATAACTGGCCTCAACGTTTAAAGGACTGTATTGCAGCCAATGGAGACCACTTCGAATTAGCTTTTTATACTTTAAATTGTTTTATATTTATATATTAAACTAACACACTGTAAAAGTAATAAATGTTATTTGCAATAGAATTTTTTTTCCTTTGTCTCAGTATTTATGGCAAGACTAGGTATATAAAAATGAATTGCTGTTCGTTAGTCTCGCTAAAACTCTAGAACGGCTGGACCGATTTGGCTAATTTTGGTCTTGAATTATTTGTGGAAGTCCAGAAAAGGTTTAAAAGGTAGATAAATATGAAAATGCCCGGAATTAAATAAAAATAACAATTTTGTTTTCTCTTTGATGTGTCCCCCGTCGGGCGGATTCCTTTTGTTTGTTTTAAATTTATTTTATACAAAAGTTTAAATCTTTTATTCATCCATTGAGGCACTACGAAGTCTGCCGGGTCAGCTAGTTTAAAATAAATAAGCAAATAATCGATCGATCGATTTCACCATATTATTAGGTTAACATCTAAGTCGTCGTGGCCTAAAGGATAAGACGTCCGGTGCATTCGTATCGAGCGATGCTCTGGTGTTCGAATCTCGCTGGCGGGTACCAATTTTTCTAATGAAATACGTACTCAACAAATGTTCACGATTGACTTCCACGGTGAAGGAACAACATCGTGTGATAAAAATCAAACCCGCAAAATTATAATTTGCGTAATTACTGGTGGTAGGACCTGTTGTGAGTCCGGACGGGTAGGTACCACCGCCCCGCCTATTTCTGCCGTGAAGCAGTAATGCGTTTCGGTTTGAAGGGTGGGGCTGCCGTTGTGACTATACTGAGACCTTGGAACTATATCTCAAGGTGTGTGGCGCATTTACGTTGTAGATATCTATGGGCTCCAGTAACCACTTAACACCAGGTGAGCTGTGAGCTCGTCCACACATCGAAGCAATAAAAAAAAAAAAAAAAAACATGAATCTAAAATCAAGGATGTGTGTAGTGTTAGGATCTAAAGCCGCAATATTGTGTATATTAAATTGTAATAAAAAATAAAAAATACGAGAAAATTAATTTTGATATTTCAATCAAAATTTAACATCAAAATCCCATTTGGGTTAACATGAAACCCTCGTGCGTGTAAACTTAATAATACGATGTTATTACCACTTAATTTTACTCTGGAGTTTTCAGTAAATTAAATAATTCTTGAAATGGGTGTTTACGTTCAATTATTTTTCAAAATATTACCGAACACGTGTTCTCGATGTATAACAATGTGTAATTAACATCAAACCTGCAAAATTTATGAATATGTGTAGGGGGTGTTATGAGCTCGCACGTGTAGATACGACGGTTTCGTCTATTTTTACCGTGAAGCATCGTGCGGTCCCGTTCTAGGGATAATAAAGCCATGATTACAATTTCATTAAAATTTCTACATCGTGCCTCCAGACGGAGCGTTCACGCCTCATAACATATACGGTTTTCGATAACCACTTTACACCAACTCACTATATTTAATGTAATTATATGTATGTCTTCTCAACGTCACTATTTGGTTAACTAAGATTAGTTAAAGTGAACTGTTTTCTTAATGTAACGCATGTAAATAACCGTATGACGGTATTTAAGAGAATTCATGACTAAGCTACCCCCACTGTTGAAATGTAAGAAATGGCATTCATTGGAAAAGTGGGTCTTAATTACTGTTACTGTGGAAGGCAATGAGAGAATGGCTTTAGCGAAGCTGACGTCATCATTTTAAAAACACCATAGAACCAGCCGATCCGTCATATATGAGTCGTCTATTATCAAAGGTGGCAATCTGTGCATTTGGACAAAAAAAATTTATTGATATGTCAATACAGATTGATTTGAATATAATCGTCTCCTTCAAAGAATACGGTTCAAAACCTGCATTAAATAAAGGTTAATAGTTAACCTGTTATTTATCTAAGATGTCGTTCCGAAGAGTTTTGTGACTGCCAATGGAATACAAAGTCAATAATTCGTTTTTCTGATTTACCAATCATTGTCCAAAAGTCAGATTGCCGGCTTTGATAATAGTCGACTCATATGTACTTGTAAGCTTGAGGGTAGACATTATTTTGTTGAACACCAAGTAACACGAAGTCACCTTTGATTTCTGATTTAATCAACAATACGTTATCTTAACAATTCACTTTAACACTTGTCCAACTTTAACCAGTACGTACAACAGTCACTGAATCACACAACGTAACAACGATATAGTAAGTGCACCGGGCAAACGCAGTCCAACGAATGTTCATTGCGAGCCACGTACCGCCTTTTTATACTGGCCGGCGCAGCTGGCTTATTTATGAGTCACTTCTGTTGCACCTGTTGTTTATGAGTCGAACGACACGGCCGGCGCACCTGGCTTGTGTGAGTCACTCCTATTGCACGTGCTAAACAGAAATATCGTTAACGCCGTCATACTTATAAAATATATTTAATATCAATGTGACTGATAGCAAAAGTGGTATAATCAAAAGTATTCATGAATGAATTACTGAATGTATTGATGTGATAATAAAACACTGTTTCATTTCAGAATGCCTTAGTACCATTCAAAAAACTTAGAAGTTAATTATTATTATTGTATGACATTATCCCAGTTTATCGCAATACGAAGAAAAATCTTATTATTACATAGTACCTTTTTTTTTTTAGCGCTGGGGAACCATTTACATATACCCGGTCGAGGGGGGTAACAGACCGGGTTATGTCGGACTCCGCTGCCTCCAGAGAAGAAGAGGGAGAAGAGGAAGACCGAGGTCCTCCTCTTCTTCCAATTCCTGCCGGGATACTACGCCTTGAGAAAGGCGCGCGAGGCACTGCACTGCGTCAGCCACGCAAGAGCTACCCCGCAAAACCGACTACCGACTAAACGCCATCAAGCACCACCACTCCGACTCTACGAAACCCACGGTACCGCACAGTGCGCGCCGAAGGCTCGCTGTCGCCAGTACCCGTCCTGATAATAGAACGGGATTCCATCCCCGGGAAGATCCCGCAGAACGTCGTCTCGGGAGACACACCGTGAGCGATGCACAGCCGAGTACCGAGCGCCCCCGCACCCGGCACTCGACAACCCCTACGGGAGATGAACGGGAGCTTCGCGCCCATGCCGCCCACTCTAGTACCTACATAGCTAAGCCATAAACAAAACTATCATACAGCAGCTCACGCTGACCAAAACTTGCGATGCTCTGAAAATATTTTTTTGTTAATTTTCCTAGTTCATGTGTTACGTTTTGGTTGAATCGAATAACAACAATAAAGTGATTTTCTTCTTCATAGAAAAGTGAACGAGCTCACCATTTTGAGTAGCTCCGGCCGAATCCTGATTTCATATCAACGAAAAATGTCGAAAGCAGAATGAAACTGTTCTTAGTCCGACCGTAACCCAGTGCGAAGTGTAACTGGTACGAATGTCGTATTTCCGACCTCTTTCCGAATCACGTTTTGTTATCACTGTAATATGTTATGTGCGATGACTTCAGCTGTTGTCGCTATCAAAATCGATAGTGTTGTCCGACATATGAAACAGTTGCTAATGACGAATTTGCATATCTTCCGAACCAATACTACTAAATGTAAAATTTTAAGATTATTTATCGATTTTTTTTTCCTTGAAGGCAGACTATCATACGGCCGACCCGATGGTGAGTGGTTAGCGTCGCCCATGGACTTCAGCAATGCCATGAGCAAAGCCAAGCCGCTGGCTACCTGATTTTTATATATGTATTATTATATGGTTTATATACTGAATAGACGACTTTCCAAAAAACATGTGCGAAAAATGAATGATACAAATATATAAATAAAAAAGGACCGAACAACAGAAAAATCGTTAGGACATCACTTGTTAAAGGGCACACCTTAATAAAACATATTGTATAATGTGCCAACTAATTGCTGAAAATAAAATTATGTACAAAATTAAAATCAACTAATTCAATAGTATTTGTCCTCTGTTGTGATGATAGTGTTTGGATGACAACTGGAATTTGAAAAAAACTTCAAAGTATCGCACTGATAATGGCAAATTAATCACAACTTTTTCGAATGAAACCAACAGAAAAACGGTTTACAAAATTTAAGGCTATTTCATCGACAACGTTTGTAAACTGTCTCGGCCAACTCTAAGGGGGCGGTTGCAAATTACATAATTTATCATGTCGACTCGGTTTATGCTTGTTGAATAACATTTTCTTTTGGCGTAAAAAATGCACAGTAACTCATCGGTCAGGGGCGAGGGTAAGTGAAGTTCCGTTATGATTTGATGGAACAAAGTAGTTCCATCCTTAGGCTTCTAAGTACGGCTCCATATAAGGTTTATATAGAAATGGAATCTCAGTGGGTCGCGTTTCCGATCCGGTGGTAGATTCTGCGAAGCACGGCTCTTGCTAGGTTTCGTGTTAGCAACATCGTCAGGTTTGAGCCCCGTGANACACAGAAACAACAAAAGGAAACAAAACAAATAAAAACTTCCAGAAAGAGCACTTAGTCGGCAGATGTACCACAAACACAGGCCGCGCGAACAATGGCCGGGCTAACAAAAGCCGGGCGAACAAAGACCGGGCGATCGAGTGGACGATGAGCACGTCCGCACGTGACGGGTGCCTCTATCGGAATGGTAGATTCTGCGAAGCACGGCTCTTGCTAGGTTTCGTGTTAGCAACGTTATCAGGTTTGAGCCCCGTGAGCTCACCTACTAATTCGGCGAATCTAGAATAATCCCTCGAGGCTATAGGTCTATAGGCTCCAGTAACCACTTAGCACCAGGTGGGCTGTTTGCTCATCCACCCATATAAGGAATAAAAAAAGTAAGATCTGTGACTCAATATCGTACTAAATTGCTTAATTTTCGTCGGGACACCAAAAAACTCTAATGTATTCGAAACTCAGTTACTCACCAGGTCTCGCCGCAATGCTTTTTGTTGCAGTTTCTTCAATTGTTCCATAACAGTAATGAAATTAATGACTCAAAATATTCACCTATGTGACACATGACACACTCAATTAAATAGTAATCATACATTTATATATCACATATTAATAAATTAATTAAATACTTTTTAAAATGTGCTTACTGAAATAATTGTACGGCTTAGTCTCGTAATATTGTATTTTATACCTTGTCTAATTTCCCACTCTACAAAACTTGGTTTTTGTTGTTTCTCAGTAACAAAGGGAAGATCTTCCACCCAAAAAGTATTTTTGTTTAGTGTACACGAAGCGCGACCGAATGAATATTTTTGATTGTAATTATTTCTTATTACAGTACATACAGTTAGTAATAATTGTATGAAATAAATTTTAAATGACTATAGCATTTAATTTGCTTAAACAACATGGTCATTAAGTGATCATTAAATGTTCAATTACACAACTTTATAATTATGAAAACTAAATGGTCTAAATAGGTCTAAAGAATAGGTAAGTATCGATAGTATAGGTCTTGGAATAAATTAAAGGTGATTCTAAAAGGGACCCTAGTCGGGGTCTTAGTGTGAGAATGTGTAATTATCAAACCTACCAATTTTTGGCCCACCAAATAATACACGTTAAGATTTCATTACAGTATTTGAGTATCGTGAGCCTTTCGACCCCGACACGGACGAATAAAGTTTTACGAGAATTCGTATCAACACAATTGTTGGGAAGGCGTTAACCGATCTTTCTTTATCGTATTCCCTTTGGGATCAATACTTTGCAATCTCTAAAGGAAATTAGCGGGCAGCCGCTACTAAAAGGGTACGAATTGTATTAATTGCGTAACATCAACTGATACAAAGCGTTGTATTGTTTCTGGATTGTCTGAGCTAGCCTTGTTATGATGCACAACAAAAAAAATATGTTAATAGGCCCTAGGCAGATTTTCATCTGTTTTCATAGGTTTTGTCAAAAGTCGACTAAGAGAATCTTTAAATATTTGTAACTGTGGTAACCAGTGAATACTAAGTGGAACATGAACTCGTATCAACAGCAATAAAACAAATTATAATAAAATATTGTAAATTAAGTTAATTATTTCCTGTATTATCATTCTGTTATCATTTGTCGAATCAAATAAGATTTGTAGACGTGAAAGTTAATAATGGACTGTCTGGCTTATTCTTTGTTTTAGTTCTTTGTATTATTTTCTCTGTCAGACCTTTGCGATCGAAAGTACTTCGCTTCCAGACTCTGAATTCGTTGCCTAAAATAGATGTCGAGTATATTTGCTTTCAAGGAAATAACAACATCGCTATATCAAATTACTAAATCGTCGATGTTAAATGAATTAACAATTTAAAATTTAATTGTTCGATGAAATAAACAACTCGTAATACTCAGAGAATAACATGAAAGAATATTTTATTGCATATATGGCTGGACAAGCTCACAGCCCACCTGGGGTTAAGTGGTTATCATAAATAGTCTATAGACATCTATAACGTAAATGCCGCCATCCACTTTGAGATATAAGTTCTAAGGTATATGAGTATAGTTACAACGGCTGCCCCACCCTTCAAACCGAAACGCATTAATGCTTCACGGCAGAAATAGACAGGGCGGTGGTACCTACCCGTGTTGACTCACAAGAGGTCCTACCACCAGTAATATCAGTACCAGCATACTACGATGTCCAACCAGCATCCACTGGGTAGGGCGTATCATTACTCTTACGACTAGATTCCTCAATCCTGCCTATTACTACCAAGAAGCAACCATGCGTTTATATTTGAAGGTTGGCAAAGTCGCTATGCAATACAGTTGACCATCATCATGTGTCAAGGTGGCCAGGGGTTGCGGTAACTTCACTCCGACATTTAAAAGCATTTTTTTAAGTTTCACTTCAGGTTTCTTCCTAGAATTCTTGACACAAACCTGTAGTCTATTCAGGTCACGACGTTAAGATTATTTATTAAATTAGCCACATCATTGCCTACTTCAATAAGATAAGTCAATCATTGGGGATAAATCACACACGTCATTTAGAGTCGTGCTAAGATTCCCAAGTGAGCATCAAACCGATTATAATCGGACTTAATAATCGGGGGCGCTAATCACTACGCAACCAGATCATAAAATATGACATACCTATTTAAGAACAATGGAAAACAGCTGTCAAGGCAATAAGAAGGCGACTTTTTGGCGGGAACGCGAGGAGTGAAGTTGTGTGATTTGTTTTAGTTTGTCTATTTAGTGTTTCTTCAGGTTTAAATGTGTAATAACGGTGGTTTATTAACTGTTTAATATCTGTGAAAGTGCACAAATGTGGCAAAATGAAACAAAGCCGCTGGACGTAACTTCTCGTGATCCTCCAAAAAGTTCACTGAAAAAATCTCAGTAAATGACTACCATTTTACTGAGATTATATTTCATCCCATATCATCTCGTTTCATTTAATTTCATCCCAGTTGATTAATGTCCCAAATTAAGCATTTTCATTTCATTTCACTCCATATTATCATCACTACATAGTATAAAAAAGTCGCTTTCTCTGTCCCTATATCTGTCTGTCCATATGTATGCTTAAATCTTTAAAACTACGCAACGGATTTTGATGCGGTTTTTTAATAGATAAAGTGATTGAAGAGGAAGGTTTATATGTATAAAAACATCCATTAAATAGTGGAGTAATCAATAATAAATTACAGTTTCCGAAGCGAAGCGAGGGCGGGTCGCTAGTTTTTCATAAAATCTATCTATCTCTATATATAAAAATGAATTGCTGTTCGGTAGTCTCGCTAAAACTCGAGAACGGCTCAACCGATTTGGCTAATTTTGGTCGTGAATTATTTGTGGAAGTCCAGAGAAGGTTTAAAAGGTAAATAAATATGAAAATGCTCGGAATTAAATAAAAATAACAATTTTGTTTTTCCTTTGATGTGTCCCCCGTCGGACCGATTTCTTTTGTTTGTTTTAAGTTTATTTCATAAAAAACCTTACGTCTTTTATTTATCGATTAAGGCACTACGAAGTCTGCCGGGTCAGCTAGTTAAGAATATAAATTAACATGACTTAAAGGCCTTAGTTACCAAGTCTTAAAATTCCTTAAAAAATAATAATAAGAAGGCTTTAAAAGAATTGCGATCATACATATCTCATATTTTTCAATGCTCACGTAATAATAGATTACTCAGTGTAGTGCTTCGTGTAAGAGATTACATTAGATGTAAATTCACTATATTCTGAAAAAAATTGACTTCGGGTCGACTTGTCTGAACCATTTATCTTTTTGTTAAACGACAAACACGACGAGGGTATTCAATTTGTGACTCACAATTTTTTTTTTATTCTGCATTTCTGTTTATTTTTAATACTATTTCAGAAAATTTTGCATCTTTAAGCTGTTAACATCGTTTAAAGATTTCTTGAAAATTAAGTTTTAAACTAACTACATTAGTTGTTTACGAAAAAACATCAGTTGAAGTCGTCGTGGCCTAAAAGATAAGACGTCCGGTGTATTCGAATCTAACGGTGTTCGAATCCCACAGGCAAGTACCAATTTTAATGAAAAACGTACTTCACAAACCTTCACGATTGACTTCCACAGTGGCAGGATGTCTTGTGAGTCGGCACGGGTAGGTGCCACCACCCTGCCTATTTCTGCCGTGAAGCAAATGCGTTTCGGTTTGGAAGGTAGGGTAGCCGTTGTACTGTACTGAGACCTTAGAACCCACATCTCAAGGTGGGTGGCGTCATTTACTCTGCAGATGTCTGAGGGCTCCGGTAACCACTTAATACCAGGTGGGCCGTGAAATCGTCCACCTATGTAAGCAATACAAAAATTAAAAAACATCAGTGTATTTCAATACGTTTTTTCACAATTTATATCTGTCATTCGAATCTGAACCATTCTTAATAGAGTACTTAAATTACGTAGTTAAACAGCTATCGTAAATGACGAACTAGAATAATCTAAAGCTTGTACGTGTTCAATTACGAATTTACAACAGCATTTTACTTGGGACTAATAAAACAGGTCTTAAATAAGGTCGGCGTAAACAAAACCCAATGTTATCTTCTCGATTTCGAGTCCGAACCCGCCCTCGGGACTATGTGTATCATATATCTACAGTCGCAGCGTTGAATCCAATAAAATAAAAAGCAATTTAGTGCGTTGAAAAAAACTAGGGACAACAACGGCTTATAACTTTTTTTATGAGATACTAGCTGACCCGGCAGACTTCGTAGTGCCTCAATCGATAAATAAAAGACTTAAACTTTTGTATAAAATAAACTTAAAACAAACAAAAGGAATCTGTCCGACACATCAAAGGAAAAATAAAATTATTATTTTTATTTAATTCCAAGCATTTTCATATTTATCTACCTTTCAAGACAACCTTCTCTAGACAAACAAATAATTCAAGACCAAAATTAGCCAAATCGGTCCAGCCGTTCTCGAGTTTTAGCGAGACTAACGAACAACAATTCATTTTTATACATATAGATACATATTTTTTTTATTGCTTAGATGGGTAGACGAGCTCACAGCCCACCTGATGTTAAGTGGTTACTGGAGTTCATAGACATCTACGACGTAAATGCGCCACCCACCTTGAGATATAAGTTCTAAGGTCTCAAGTATAGTTACTGTTATGATTGTTCTATGATCTCTTTTCAAACTGCTACAAAATTCGACATCTTGTTTGTTTTTTACTTAATTATCGTTATGTAATTATTATACCGGCCTTGTGGCATTGAGGCGTATTGAGAAACGGCATTGACGGGTTTCTCAATCCTACCTAATACTTGCGGCGAAGCAATCATGCCTTGTAGCTTCAGATGGTGGAACTGTAATCACGCAATACAGTTGAGACTTCAATTTCGTGACTCATATTGGGCGATGGAATTTTCTGTGTGAAATCTAAAAGCCCACAAAAAATACGAATAGACCACACTCGTGGTTAAATTTATTAAAATAAATTAAAAGTAGAGATTCTCATTAATCTTGTTGTATTCACCGGATTCCATTTGGCATGTGTTCATACATGCGCGCCCGGAGGTTTCTAGGGCCATCATCATAAGTCAGCCGTGCCGCAGTAATTACCGGCATGGCCCTACACGAGAGTCCGGAACTGTGAGAGGATCCTTACTCACCACATGTACCTTGAGTCATTCATTAGAGGCGCCTGTGAACTTTTTGTTTTCGTTGTAAAGCTGAATAACTTGGAAATGTGTTGAGTGTCATTATAAATATGAATGTAGATTAAATTTGACAGTCCTTTTGCAGGTGTAGTGTGAATATTGCTTAAAGATGTTATTCTTAAGTGAATGATAACGATTACTTATCATTATCATCGTCAATGGCACTTCAGTACATCCACTGCTTGAGATAGATAGGTCTCTCCCAATAATCAGCCCTTAGTTGTGCATCATTATGATAATATTACGATTATAACCATATATTCCAGGGAATTCATGGAGATATTGACTTCTGGTTTCGACGGTTTTACCTTAAATCCTATAATTAAAATTCAAGAATAAAAACGAAAGCACCACAGTTATTAGAACTAGTTCGAGACTTAACATCACAGAAAAATAAGAAAACACAAAGTGTGAAATTCAAACATATCGACAAGCTTATCGGCTTGTATCGTTGAGAGCGTGCAGATGTTATTAATAATTAATGTACCGTGCACGCTAGCAAGTCTCCGGGGTCGAGTTAACAATAACTGCATTACGGGTGACGACGACATTTAGTACACACCCAACAGATGAATATCCGTCTCAGCAACAATACTGATTACTTGTTAATCTGAATTTCTGGCTATTAATGTATTTCAATAGGAAATATAACTATACAGTAGTTGCAGAAAATATTAAGCTTACTTTCTTATACCTACTACTACTATCCGTCCCTGTTCCCGTTATCTGGGGTCGGGTCTCCTCACTCTACGGCGCCAGGCTGATTTGTCCTGGGTTGTCAGTTTTGGCAATTGGGCTTTCTTAAGGTCTCTTTCGATGTTTGACCAGGTCGATGGCGGGCGGCTTCTACCTTTTTTTTGTTCTGGCAAGCCCAATGCGACCTTCACCACATGATCTTCGTCCCGTCTCTTGATATGGCCATACCATCTAAGGCGAGTTTCCGTTTTTTGTCTGTGATTGATGTGACTTTAAAGCTCCCCCGTATGTATTCATTCCGAACTCTGTCCATCCTGGTTACCCCACGCACTATTTACTAATGACATTGACGTCAAATACATATCCAACACTGGTGACAGGGCAAAGCAAAGCCGCCGTCGGCCAAAACATGCCTTGTCTGATCCCCCGGATCCACTCTCGGTGCTTTTAGGCCTTTCGTGCACCGGTCACCGTCCTCGTCAAAGTCGTCGACTCCGACGAAGAGTTCTACGTGCGAATTAGCCAATAGACACAACCCACTGAGTTTCTCGCCGGATCTTCTCAGTGGGTCGCGACTCCAATCCGGTAATAGATTCAGCGAAGCACTGCTCTTTCTATGGCTAATGTTAGCAATTCTCTGAGGTTGAGTCCGTGAACTCACTTACCGGTCCGAATGAAGTTGGAATAGCCCCTTAGGCTACCAACGACTAGGTAAGAAAAAAACATTGACGTCAGAAAGATTTTCATTAATTTACTTGCACACATGGATACATTAGATCGAAATCTCATATAGCATAAATGCCTCGCCCGGTATTGAGAATTGAAGCTGAAAACTCAATTGTAATTGTATAACGGCTATCCTACCTGTTTGAAGTGTTACCTGTACTTAAAAATCTTCTTCTTCTTTTCTTGTTGTCGGTCTAGTACCAGGGTCTGCTTTCCACCTTAAGATGTCTACTTTACCCGATCTTCAGCATCCTTCCGGGTGAGGTTATTCTTCTTTACCATCTTTACCACATCCAACCAGCGTTTCTTGGGTAAACATGAAAAATGACTATACGTCAGTAGACGGTAATACTTATATACTGTTTAGATCGACGTTCCGAATGTTGTACTTGAGGAATTCAAAGTACAAGATTTCTTAAATTGCTCTCGCGATTTGGTTTTTTCTACTCAAAAATAGCAAAACAAAAGTGATTACATAATCAATAAATAAAGCATTATGTCCTATGTTTTAATTAACCAAAACTCGACATTAAGTACGTAAGCAAATCAAAACAATACATATCAAACGTAAATTATTTATAACACTGTATTTGCGTAAAACGCACTGCCAATTATTTAATTTTTGTCCAAAGAACTCTTGTATTATCAATAAACAATTTTCGGACGGCGTACTATAGAATTAAGAGCGTTCGAAATTAATTAAACTTCGCCAGAGACAACAATGGAGTCAACAAAGATGTTATGGAACGCCGCCAAGTGACTCGTCAATTTCCGTGTTAGTTTAACCAACACAGATTTCAACGGAGAGGGAATATAAAATCGTATTTTATATTTCTTATATTGCTGCTTTGAATAAACGGCAAGTCTGTAACGGTTTTATGGAACCGTCGCCAAATTACCGTACCGTACCGCGGCCTTATGGATATGAATTCCGGTGGCCCTCATAGAAATTTTCTCAAATAAATACGGCAACCCACACACTCAGAAACGACTTCCACGACGAAGGAATAACAAAATGTTAAAATCATCCTGATTTAATTTGTGAATTTGCGTCATTATTGACGTATTTCTGGGGAAAAGTACTGACGCAGTTCATTTTGGCAGTATTACAATACAATACTGCTCAAAATTTCAATTTGGCATCTGGCGATTATCACCGGAGTCTCTACGCATTACTGACAGCAAAAAATATAAAAACTAAAACTATATTTATTATTATTATAATGTACTGCTGTTCACTATTACTCACGTGATTTTACACTGGTGGTAAGGCGCTTTGTGAGGCTTTTTGTCGATACCGCCGCTTTTCCCATTTCTGCCGCGAAGTAGCATTGAGTTTCGGCTTGAAGCATGGCACTTGGCACAGCTGTTACACTATACAATTAATTATACAGATCTCATTTCTCAAGGTGGGCGATGGCCGTGGCTCTTTCGCCTATTTAGGCAATAAAAAACTAATTTAAATTGAAATCATCAGAAATGTAAATGGAAATTTTATAAGGCTTTTTTTTTGTAGATTGAACTACCTGTAAATATTCGCCGAAAACCCATCTAAAAGTAAATTCCACTCTCCAGTTTGGTTCATACCACACCCTACCTCCAGATGATTTAATTTAATCCAAAATCAAAAATTTATTAAATTCCCTCATTATTTAATTAATTGAAAAAATACGTGTTAGGAACGGTTACTCAACACTAATCTACACACCCGTTAGGAGCACACTAAGGACGTTAAGCACGATAAGAACTTTTGAACAACCCAACCAAACTTTCCAAAAAAAATTAACTCGGAATAAGCTTTATTATGAAAATTCTTATCATTTATTATAATTTTTCGGTAGTTCTATAAAAATCTGTGAAGTAAAACGTCGTGTACAATTAAAACTTCGTGTATGCGAATAATCTTCTATAAATTACGAAATGTCAAACCCAATTTCCCCGTGATTTAAGGTTAGCTTATGGACATAACCTGAAATCTGCACAACGAGCCATGCGAGCCTGCAAAAGTCGTCCAAAATGAAAAAAATCGTGAAGACTACATAGACTACATAGGCCTTATCATATGAGTGATATGTGCAAAAGATTTAAGTTACATATAATATTCCTCCCACCAAACCAAAATCAGAGGAGCAGAGGTTTTTTTTATTGCCTTTGTAGGCAAACAAATATACGGTTCACCTGATGGTAAGTGGTCACCGTAGCTCATGGACGTCCGCAATGCCAGGGGCAAAGCTAAGCCGCTGCCTACCATTAAGCACTCTCCGCAAGCCTCATTTGAAGAAGGACATGTCATAGCGCTCGGAAAACACCGTGGAAGGGAGTTCATTCCAAAGCCGGATGGTACGAGACAAAAAAGATCTTTGAAAACGCACTGTCGATGAACGCAGCGGTTCCAGATAACATGGATGAACTCTGCTCCGATGGTGGGAGGTGCAATGATAAAAAGGAGATGAGGGGATCATCTCGAATAATTCTTCAGACCATTCCCCATGGAACACACGATATAAAAAACAATGAGAGCCGAAGTCCCTCCGTAGACCCAGAGGTCCCAAGCGATATGCGAGAGCGGGACTATCGACCACCCAACAGCCCGTTTCTGTATGGAGTCAAATGGAAGTAGCTGGTATTTGGGAGCCCCGGCCCAGAGGTAAGAACAGTAATTTGGCTTTACCTTCCAAATGACTCCGAAATTGAACATCGCTCGAAATATCGACCCCCAGAGTCCTTATACTCGCGGAAAGCTATAGGGATACTCCTTGAAATTCCGGCGCCATAACAAAAGGGTCCTTCTTCGCAGTGAACGCGCAAACCTGTGTCTTCAATGGGTTGAACTGAACTGAATTCAGTTCACCCTTCTTGGAGACTCGCCTCAGAGAGTTCTCCACTTCAGACACAAATTTTGATCGCCTCTCGTGTACAACGCTTCGAGAGAGACTCTGATGGCCGATATATCGCGAATCCCCCGTGCTATCATCCGCATAGCAATGCATGCCATCAATAGATAGCATGTTATTGATATGCAGTATGAAGAGCATGGGAGAGAGCACCGAATCTTGTGGACCACCAGCGTTGATAGTCATGGTATCGGAGCCGTCGACGACAGCTGTGATTCTCCGTCCATCCAAATCCAAAAAGCTAGCGATCCACTTGCAGAGCCCCTCGGGGATTCCATAAACAGGAAGCTTCAATAGATTAAAATGTATTTTAATGTTATTTTTCTATGAATGTTGTGTCCACACGGAGGAAACTCTACGATTAAATATTTAAGTACCAGGCATGATTGCATAACCATATTGCACATAGAAAATCGCCGAGTGTAATTTCTTTGTTTTTTATTCGAGTTTATGTATTTTACTTTAGTACTAAGCGCAATTTTATGCGTGCATGCGACATTGGCAAGCCGCCATACGATGTGTGTCATCTTCGTTAGATTGAAGAAGCCCTTCCTGAAACCTAGCATTGGATGTACTTGGAATAAATTGTAATTACAAATGTGAAACTTGTAAACTGAATTCCTATATACAATAATTTAACAGAGGAATTACATTTACTAGTTGGATGTCTTGGATAAAGCACCGGAAACAATTGTTTAAGACTCACTCGAGGTCAGATCAATTAAACTTCACACGTAGCCTTAATTTGTTCCATAATGAAAACCTCTTTCTAGTAAATGCAAAATTGACGTAATGAGGTAGTAGTATATACTAATTTCATAGACATATGTTCTCATAAAAACTTAAAACACTTACAGCAAAAAAAAAAAACACTACGTCGTCCTCATTTGTAAACTTCACATAGAATCGTAAAGTCGGTAAAAGAGGCAAATACATACTATAATTAAAAACGAAATAAACATTGAAGCCCGGGAATATGGCAGTGTTTCATTATATATTGCACAGCGATCGTCACAGTCAAAAATGCAATAAAATATTTAAAAAGCAATGAACACAGTGGACTATACCGCTTGTCAATACAAAAAAATATTACAGGTGCGAGTAAAACTCATGCCCTGAAGGTTCCGTGTACAAACTAAGGCTCATATGTGATGCTAAGAAAACTTCTAAAAATAGGTATGATGGTTATGTATTATGTACTTGTGTTGGGTCACAAATATACACATACGCATAACACGGAAAATCTTATATTCATTTATTATGAAAGATTTGGCTGTACAGACTGTGTTCCCTTTGCCGGCTTAGATGGACGAAGCTTATACCATTTACAAAAGGATATAACAAGAATTAAAATAAAAAGCAAATTATCAATATTTTTAATTAAATAAATCATTTTCAATTTAACACTGAATTTACTGCAACCATAATCAATTTACGTATTCTCATTTGGCAAGATAGAAAAGCTAACTTGTTTTCTAAAAATTTACCTCCAATACATTTCCTCTGCAACCATCTAATCTTTACCCGTACACGTAAATAAAGAAATCAGTTTTTTTTACGATATATGTATTTGTATTTATAACATATTCAAACCATTCCGTTTATTGGGGCTGTAAGCCTTGGGGTTGTAACTACGCCTCTTACCACATTTCATGACTCTAGATCAGCATCTTGATATATATCTTTTAATTGGGTTGTCTTAGAGGCTTAAGATTTTTATTACTTCCTTCTGCCGTAGACGCAATATTTGTTAGTTATTTCAACACTATATCTTCAACGTTTCTTAAGAAAAATATCGTTAAGGGTCGGTCAGATTTATATAAAGCTATTTTATTTTTTGAGGATCGAAAACCTAAAACATTGTATGTCGAAATTTTGATACCGACTAGCCTATTTTGCGGGAAACAATATTACAGTAAATACTATCTTATCAAAACTAAGACGCACAATAAGTGTCATCGTAGACAATTTAGATGTTCAAGATCCATTATCAAAACATTCGTATCGAGTTATGCACAAAAGGCCCATTCAAAGAACCCTTACATATGAATATGATAAAGATAAGAAAGGTAATTCGAGTTACGTTCATTACAATCAGATATGATGAGAAATGATTCCATTGTAAAATGAGATGGTTAGAAAAAAACATACTTGTTTTTTTAACGAAATTATTAAATGCCATTAGTTTCGGGTTGAAGTTATAATTTAACAATGCCTTAATGAAAGCATACTTTTTATCGGCACAAAAAAAATAACCTAACACAATTTCACAAATCCAGAGATAATTCACTATTAATTCGGCCAAAATTAATCTTCTTCTGAACTTAAAGTGAACTTTGTACATTAATGTTTCAAGATGAAACATTACGAAAGCCTAGTAGAATAATAAAGGAATAGAGCGAACACACTAAATTATCGGGATATCATAATCAAAAAGGTTCAGGGGTCGGACTCTTGGGATCGCCTTATCAAAACCTCCGCCTCTCCAATACCAAAAACTTCTTGTTATGTGTTTTTATCGTTCACTGGGTTTGTATTTCATGACTATTTTCTAACCTACGTTTTTATTGCTAAAATGCCATCTTCTCGAATGCTCTTAAGCGATTACTGGATGCTACAGACACCACGACAAGGCCCTAAGACATGAAGTGTAAATGGTGTTAACCTTTATAGTAGTAGATTCCATAAAAGAGCATGGTAGTAATTCCCATTATTTCGTCTAATTAATTTACGATGTACTGAAGTCTGATCCAGTAGTAGAATCCTACTAAGCAGGAATGCTGTGAGTAGAAAAAAATTAAAAAAGTGGAATAAAAACAAGTCATCCACGCCGCCATGAAATGAGAGTCTTTGAAAACAATGCTTCTCTCGGAACGTACGGATGTTTCCTTTGAAATTTTGCATCAAAGCGCGAGCTCGAAACCTGGTTTTTGAAATCTCCGTATCGTTGATGGTGTATTAATGTTTATTTCATATTAGCCAACGGAAAAAAAAACTTTCATTTTTCATTAAAAAAATTATCTCAAGTATAACTTTTCTAGAATATTGAGACTTCCGGAATTTGTAAATTAAGATTGATTCTTCCTGTATATACATTTATTGTCTTTATCAATTACGTGACATTTTAAGCAAATGCTTAATGCGTAAAAATGTACAACATAGATACTTGCAAGTCAAATGTAACTAAAAGTGAAGTCAAGATATCAAATAATAAAAGAATGAACGCAATAGTACCTGCATATTTCATCATAAGCTCTATCCCGATAGAAACATTACAGGAACTAAGATCAAATCTAGTTTTCTTGTATAGAGAAGATGTAACTACTGAACGTAAATACCCGACGCGCTAGAGCACATGAGAGAAATATTTTACCGAAACCCGTATAAAGTTCTCAGAAGTGCGCTTTATTGATGTAACTTCACTTAACTCACCGCATAACTTCAGGGGAGTGGCCCATTGTCGGGGAATTGCTTTGTTCAAGATATCCACATATTTTGTGTGAAAAAGTTCCCTATAGTTAGAGCTATGCGTAAGCTATTTATTTGCGCGTCAATTGCGACTTCATTGAGTTCCATGCAGTATTTTATTTAGAACACAAAGAGAGAATGTGGAAGTATACAGATAAATTTGTTTGAATTGGTTTTTTTTTAAATATAAACGAACATTATGTTTTATTAATATACTAGCTTTACCCGTCCGCTTCGCTAGGCCTTTAAAATTAACATTATTATTTCTCACCCCTACAAAGATTCTCATCATTAACGCCCCCGCAACTGGTGTAGGGAGTCCAACACTCATATAAATATTAAGTACATGTGCCTATCCATTAAGTACATGTATTTTCTACATGGATACCAAGTTTCAACTCAATCGGATGCATGGTTCAGTAGTTATAACGGAACATCCGTAAAAACCACTATAGATTTATATATTAGTATAGATATTTTATTTTCTCTTTTTTTGTTGTTGCTTAAATGGTGGTTATAATTTGGTGAACAGGACCACCTGGTATTAGACCATTTCCTGGAGCCCACGTCCGACCGGTCACAACGCGAATATCGTCACTCACTCAGAGGCGTGATGTCGAAATCTGAACTGTTGCATAGCGGCTTTCTCATCCTTCAAACCGTTACCCATGACTGCATCGCGACACAAATAGGCAGCATAGTGGTACCTACCCAAGCGGGCATACATATATGCGCTAACATCACTAAATAATAATATGTATCAAAGTAAACATCACTTAAACGATAACTTCAAAACATAAAACTAATTTATAACGTATCAAGTGTAAAACCATTTGTAACCATTCTGCAGAATTATAAACTACAATTTCTCGTAGCTTCTTAGTTTTTCATAACCTAATCGCCGCAGTGTCGTTGTAAACAAACAATATCGCCCACGCGACAGACCTAATGCAATTCAAAAATTCAAATCCTCGACGGCGATGTAAATCGTAGTTGGAAGTTGCGGAAGTATCCACGCGAATTCAGTATTCAGCCTGCATGAGATATTCAAGTCACCATAAACCTAAGCCAAGGCACGTTACAGCGTTTGATCTTGATCGGAATTCTTCACGTATTTCAATCGCTAAGAAAATCTATCTCCTCGGAATTCATTTAATACTGTTTTCTATTGATCTAAAACACAGTATGTAACGTAAAATAAGAAATCAACTTTTATTGTGACATCTCAAAAACAAAATCGATTTATTTACGCAACAATAACTATATAGTCGAAAAACTGAATGATATTCGTCAAGAAATCAATATTCCAAAAATACCATGGCATACGCGATGCCGGCCAGGTACTACGGCAACGTAAATGATAATAAAATGTTTTCAAAACGGAAACGAAAAATGATATAATTCACCGACGCCCATCTCTATTCAAGTCAGCTGGCGCGCGTGGATGACGATGGTCAGGAAGAAAACGGTGTAACACGCATGATTTAGTCACGGGTAAAGCACTTTACCGGGAAAAATGTTGCCCAAGTTGACGACAAGCCCGGAATACTAAAAGCAAGATGTAAATGTTGTTTCTGATATTTATATAGCCAAGTTTGGACAAGAGGGTTCGAAAAGGCAGTTTGCAGCTTCATAATCGTGCTGAGAATTAGTGCTGTAAATCATGAGGAACTTTTTTTTAAGGGAGACCGAGCGTAAATTTATGGTCGGTACGGTGAGGTACAAGCTCATTTTTCTTCGTTATACCCATTTTCATCTTTAAGTGAAGGTGGTAAGTGCTTATTTGGGCTGGTAATAATGTGATAGATCTTGTAACAGCTGGGTCTTTTGATAAGTTTCAATGTATTAAAACGTTTTTCGTCATCCACCTTACGCTGATAGGTTGGTCATCACATAATCTATACTATGTGATGGTTTTTTTTATAACGCCATCTTGTTGTGTCTTTAAAGCGGTTAGTTGCCCTCAATTAAGAAAAATAGTATTATTATTCGCCAATAGATGTCGGGAAGATTTGATTATTGAAAACACGAATAAAACAACATTTTCTGAAAATAAATCGTAGCTAGATCGATTTATCGCCCCCGAAACCCCCTGTATACTAAATGTTATGAAAATCGTTGGAGCCGTTTCCGAGATTCAGATTATATATTATATACAAGAATTGCTCGTTTAAAGGTATAAGATTTAATATTAGGTGCCCTTACATAAACTTCATTACTACATAATGCTATTTTTAAAATACAATCTTCGGTAGAGTTACATTTGTAGCCGTTTGTACCATAATGGATTTCGTACAAAATTCATAGCGACCGCGCGGGCTTAGCTTCCGAATACCGAAATAATTCTCGTCACGTGCCGACAACAGCTGCACAAATGCATTTTACGATTTCACAACCGCACAGCAGCAGAGCCGATATTGTCTGTAAGCAATAACGGATTCGGAATTGAACAAGAAATCGGTTAACGAGAAACATGCTGCTTGTTGATTCCGTATTACCATAAATTTTTTGTTAATAATAATACCCTTTTGAAACAAATAATTGTAACGAATAACATTTTTTGAAAAGATAGATGTGTTTTGAACACAAACTCGTAAGTTAGGAAGTCTGCTATTTGTCCCAATATTTTTATACATTTACCTTGACTTGGAAATATCCTTGTGAATAGTTTCGTCAACGAACCTCTTAAAGAGGACTTTTTGAATATCATTTTAGTCTAAAATGGAATTTACTCGCAATTGACTAAAATTTGTCTATTTTTGGTAACAGTGTCCTTCAATTTCTATTGATATTTCAAAAAATAAAGTCTTTAAGCTGGCGAATTATTCAATGACCATACCAACTGTCTTCAATCAACTCCCTCCAGGGTGTTTCCCAATCGCTAGGACATGTCCTTTTTCCAGCCAGGTTTGCAGAGAGTATCAGCGGTAGGTAGCAGCTTGGCTCTGCCCCTGGCGTTACTAACGTCCCGAGCAGCCATAACCAATCACCTGGTGGGCTGTAAGTCTGGAAGAGCAATATAAAAATGCTGTTCTGTGATACCCAACTGGTTTTTACTGATCATAGGACGTTTTGTAAATCTCGCACAGATAGCCGCCATCATCTTACCTGTCGAAAATTACTGCCGCTAATCGGAGAGGGTGAGGAGTGGTGTACCGGAAGACGTAGCGTGGGTAGGCCTCCCACAAAATGGACCGACGATCTATTGAGTTTCACGGGGATCCGCTGGATGCAGCAAGCGAAGGACCGGTCTTTGTGGCGAGGCTTGGGGGAGGCCTATGTCCAGCAGGGGACGTCTGTGGACTGATAAGAAAAAGAGGAATTGTGTGAGTGACGTGATGTACATATGGGCTCCGTTAAATAATATACACCAGGTGGGTTATGAGGTTAATCATCTATTAGGTACCTATTATTACAAAAATTAGATTAAGATTCTAGGAGAATTAAAAATGAAAAAATTGCTGGAAAAAATTTAAAATTCAGAAAACTAACGCAAACCAATTTTATTGATTAATATTTTAACAGGAAAACCTAATTCTCACTTGCGTTAAAAATCTACTTACAAATAATTAGAAACACTCAGCAAGATGTATCTATATTGTAATAGAGATGAAAAGTTAGAGATTCATAGGAAGTCACGTCTGAAGTCGGCGCAGGAAGGAAGCAATCTGCTGCAGCCGAACTCCACTTGCCTTCACGAGTTCTTTGTACATTAATTCTTTACTACGATTAATGATTTATTTATAGCTAACGATTTCAACCAGACCCTATTCATTTAAAATAAGGTAGACATTTTACTTGAATACTACTTTTAATACATTATTATGCAAATGGTAATAGTACACGCTATCTTTTAACCACGTTACAATATAGTATATAGTGTATTAAAATAACTAAAATTAATTATTATAGATCATGATAATACTATATTGAATATGTTATTGATTCGCACACATTTAAAGTGTCTAATTTGTGAAAACCATTCGCAATACAACGATTTCGAAAGACTTACCCTAAATTGCTTAAAAGCAACTAA
This sequence comes from Bombyx mandarina, assembly GCF_003987935.1. Next base: position 1,235,870 of record NW_021011511.1, on the reverse strand, counting down.
GACTTTTCTTGAGTATGCATATTTTCAAGAATGTTCGTTAATCAAAGATTACAAAAAATCAGAAATCGATTCTCGAGTTTCGATCACAAATCACTAAGTAAGCGGAGATCGTTTGTGTACAAGCCGATCCAAGTTATTTTGCATTGAAAATGCTTAGATACAAAAAGATGTATAGCGGAAGTACAAATAGATTGTGCCTATGAAACTTAAAAGAAAAATGTTATAACGACCGACAAGCAAAGAGAGGGGTATAAGAGGATATTTGCTAAAATATTATTTGTTCAGGGGTGACACATGACACAAAAAAGAAATTTTAGGAAATTACTAGGTACTCTTAAGGTTTCGTATTGACAATGAAATTGGCCACTAGATTTTCTTTTCACACAACCAACCGTTTACAATACAACCGTTCTGTAATGCTGAACGCAAAAGCTGACTAGACGCGTGTTGCCTAAAGTCTAATTTGTCAAATATATCGCAGATCTAATTTGGCCAAATAGACACGTGAAGACGTGTTCTATCATTAGGAGCAAACTTAAGATCCCTGGTAATCGTACACGTAAAACTCATCAAAGAGCTGGACGTGAAACCTAATCCACACATGAGCCCGCTCAGTTTCACGCCAGATCTTCTCAGCGGGTCATGATTTCGATCCGGCAGTAGATGCATTCAGGAGGCTGTTAGCAAATCCCACCCCTCCTGGCTGAGCTCGTCCTCCCCCACCTATTCTGATGAAACTGAAACACCTGAAACTGAAAAGGCCACCTTATCCTTCTTTCCCAAAACAAAACAGCGCACAACGCATTTGCCGTTAGATACCTATGTACCGATCCTAAAAACGAACAGATTCCAACAGTGTAAGAATTTTATAATCGACCCAGGTGAATTTTTCAAATACGTAAAAATTTCGTAAATGTTTCACAATACACAATTCAATACCGCTTAGAACACACAACGGTCAAATATCAATAAACAATTTAACACAGAACCAAATATGCTGATAACGACCCCTCGTCCAGCCATTTATAACACGTTCACAATGAAAAGCCTCAGTCAAATGAGAGGATGATAAAAAAATTAGGTCTGTATTTGCGTTGGGCCGTGCAATTATACCAACGATAAGATTAAACCCATTTTAGACTACGGCTTCTCATTTGCATGAATTAATTTCAGTTGGCATAACGAAAAAGTAGCAAGGGCCGGCGTGACGTGACGCGCAAACAAATTGCGAATCTCAAAATGCTCGGAGATTATTACGCTTGATGACTTTGAATGTAATAAAACTGAGGCAACTTCTTAATCGGAACGTCTTGATTTTTGTATTTCTATTTTGATTTTAGGCATAGCATTTTGGGCTGACAATGAACAAATTTACATTCTCATACCGAATGTAAATCCTAATAACAAAAAGATATTTTTTTCTTTCTAAGAATCTAAACGCGATGTCGTCGTGCCTAAAAAAAGAAGATGACATTCGTATCGAGCAACACAACTGTGTCGGTGGTCGAATTCTTATCCACTTCAATAAAGCGGCACGACACGAGAACCCTCTCATCGTGGCCGCCGGTAACTACATTCCCGATCCTGCGGACAGAATGGAAAGCAGTCGACGTCGCCCCAAACACGTCATATCGGATCCTTCCGATCCACTAACGGTGTTTCTAGGTACCTCAAGCACCGGTCATCGTCCTCGTCGAACCCGTCGCTTGCGACGAAAGGCTCGACGAGTAAATTAACCCTCAGTCACAGCCCACTTAGTTTCTCGTCGGATCTTTTCAGTGGGTCGCGTTTCCGATCCGGTGGTAGATTCGGCGAAGCACGGCTTTTGTTAGGGTTTGTGTTAGCAACGTCATCAGGTTTGAGCCCCGTGAGCTCACCTACTAGTTAAGGCTACGCTGATATGGCCTCTCAAAGCTTTCAGCTTAGGTAGGAAAAAAGAAAGTCGAATCCCGCTTGTAGGTACCATTTTAAGGACGGGTACCGGTGAAGGCGGACTTTCGGCGCGCTCTGTGCGGTACCGTGGGTTTCGGGGAGTCATAGCGGTGGAGAACCATGGGGTTTTCCCTCAGCCGGAAAAAAAAACGAATCTTTCTAATGAAACTTAGCAAATGTTTACGAATGACTTCCACGGTGAAGTAATAACGTCATGTAAGAAAAATCTAACCCGCAAAATATATTATTTGTGTAATTTTCTGGTGTTAGGACGTCTTGTGAGCCCGCAAGAGTTGGTACCACCCCACCACCTTGCCTATTTCTGCCGTGAAGCAGTAACGTTTTTCGATTTGAAGGGTGAGGGAGCCGTTGAACTGTAAAAACCGGAGATTTAGAACCAATGTCTCATGCGATGTCTATGGGAATCATTTAACACCAGATGACATATATCGTAGACCATATTATAGATGCGAATAAAATAAATCTAACCTTTGAAACCGGCGGCCTTATTAGTTACGGAACAATATACAGATTACAGAAAATGAATTGTAAACTTTTAGAATTAAGCTGAAGAGCCTGTTGATACTTTATGAAAATCGAACAAAGATAAAAAATCAAATACAATAATTTTTCAAATTTATTTCGATGTGTTAATAATTTTAATACAAATATGTTTACTAAAATTTAAAACGTTCAATACAATGACTTGTACACTGACAATGACGTTATTGTGACGAAAGCGATGACGCAGTAACCATTTTGACAATTCTTCGAGCGAATAAATTATTGTCAACCATTATATTCGTACAATTGAAACATTGACGTCATAGTCTCGAGATTGTCGAGGATGCCCGTATTGTGAACTCCTCCTATAAGTTGCTAAGCTCAGCTGCGATTCAAAAGCTATTAAAAGTACAATAACTACTAATTTCATCTAGGTATATATTAATACGTGAAGCAAAAACTTGGTATCCCTTTTTACGAAAATTGCGGGGACGGAGGAGTATGAAATTTTCCACACTTATAGAGAATATAGAGAAGAAGTGCACAATGGTAATTTTTTTTTTAAATAATGCATAAAAGATACATTAAATCAATAAAGAAAACATTACACACACTACAGACCATGTATTTGACGCACACACGCATGCATACTATTTATTGTCAAACTTTTGTTTTTGACGTCTGTTGTCAAATTAAGAATAGATTAAATATTGTTTGTCTTTGTTAATATTTTTTATAGTGTAGCCTTGGCGAAATTTGTGATTATAGAAGTATAAAATACAATCATAATAGTGTACAAACTTACAAATTCCAATTAATTATAGTCGAAATTCGACTACTGCGGGACCTCTAGTTTCATTAACTACATCATAACTGAATTTCAGTTTAATTTAATAATATTTAAAAAAAAAGAATTTAAAATTTACCATATTTTTTGTTTTAACCGCCGATGTCAACAAACGCTGAACTTTCGAAAACATTTTCTTTGTATTCCGTTTCCGTACTTAACAAAGCTATAAAGGAATAATTTATGACTCAAGCTTAGAGCAGCACTTAGCTGTTAAACGCTTTTGCTTTTCGTTTATCAAGTTAAAATATTTGAAAATAATCTGCGAACCCGTTTGCTATTTAATTTCGTAGCTTTAACTTCACGAAATGACGACTAATGCTTGTCGAGTGCACTGCTCTGGGAGTTCGTTTACAGTCTAGACTGAAATTTCGGGTTAATTGGATTATTAATGAAAATGAATTCCGCGAGTATTAAAAATATTTATTTTATTGCTTAGTAAATATGAGTAGGTATAGTAAATATGGCCATATCATGAGACGGGACGAAGATCATGTGGTGAAGGTCGCTTTGGGCTTACCAGAACAAAAGAAAGCTAGAGGCCGCCCGCCATCGACCTGGTGGTCAAACATCGAAAGAGACCTTAAGAAAGCCCAATTGCCAAAACCGACAACCCGATCAGCCTGGCGCCGTAGAGTGAGGAGACCCGACCCCAGATAACGGGAACAGGGACGGATAGTAGTAGTAGTTTATTTTTTTGTAAAATTGTGGATGAGTGCATAATTTTGTATGTAAGATTATGTAAGATGAGTAACAAAACAAATAAAAATACTTTAATATTTTTCATCTACTTTCGCGCGTTGCAGACAAAATTAATTAACAATTTTTAAGGTTTACGTAGAAAAATCTAGTTTTTTTTAAACATGAAACCTCAAGTTTGACAAACTTCACAATACTGTTAGTCCTTTCACTGTGAAAAGAAACGAGAAAAAGTAAATTGTAATTGAAGCACTATAACATACTCGTATAATAAATACTTAGTAGTCAAAGTACAACCGTATATCTAAATTTTTTTGGTTTATATTTAATGCATTAATATATAAATATGTATATAAACCGTGTAAAACAATGAGAGTGATTTATTTTTCTTATCAAAAGTCGCGTTTATTCGTTAAATAGATGATTCTACAGACTTTCTATAACTTTTGTCGTTTCCTCTTCTTTGTGGGAGTGACTAATGGTAACTCGTTAATCAGTGGAATACTTTTTCTATGTAATTTCCTTCTTCGTTGAGGTTCGAATTTGTTAGGATCGGGCAGATGTTTGAAAAGTCACCAGCTATAAAAGTATTTTGTAAATTTAAAACATTCAAATTTACATAGTTTACAAATAAGACTGTCTTGAAAAGATGTCAATATGAGCATTTAGAGTCCGGGTATTTGTTAATACAATACAGTTTTTACCAAACTACACGAAATTAAAGTCAACGTTAAATAATATGCTTGTAAGCTTGAGGGTAGACATTATCTTGTTGAACACCAAGTAAAACGATGTCACTTTTTGATTCCTGATTTAATCAACAATATGTTATCTTAACAATTCACTTTAACACTTGTCTAACTTTAACCAGTACGTACAACAGTCACAGAATCACACAACGTAACAAGGATATAGTAAGTGCACCAGCCAAGCGCAGTCCAACGAATGTTCATTTCAAGGCACGTTCCGCCTTTTTATACTAGCCGGCGCAGCTGGCTTATGAGTCACTTCTGTTGCAGCTGTTGTTTACGAGTGGAACGACACGGCCGGCGCGCCTGGCTTGTGTGAGTCACTCCTATTGCACGTGCTATATAACATAAATATCGTTAACGCCGTCACGGCCATACNAACTAACATCCAGTCGACTCTGAAGAAGAGTTTAGAAGCACTAGCTCACCGAGGTTTAAATTTAATGCCATTTCGTTCTGTTGAATTTACAAACAACTACGCACGTGACTCAACTATTTGACTCCTGTTTATGTTTTCTCTGTTAATGAATTCAGGTTTAATTAGTCTGTCTTACGAAATTATGCCCCTTTAAATTATCTTGTATAAGACAAACGAGTTTCGGGGTGCGAGCTCCGGCTGCTTCAAATAAAATATGCGAACGCCTAATGAAAACGACCTACATTATTAACCTAGGTAGGGTTCCTTAACAACCCTTTTGGCCTAAATGCTTCGCTGGAGATGAGGGGATGTTTTTAAATCTTTCAGTATCCTCTTTAACCGGCTATTTTAAGGCCCACGAGGTGTTAAGCCTTATTAAAAATTCGAAAGAAAATCTCACTTAAGAAGTGAGGCTTGAAATGCGTGATAGATGTTAAAAAAAGTAGCCAGTTTCGGTAGTACGTAGAGTAAATTAAATTTTCAATCTATATGAGCCTCAGTGTAATAATGAGCAATAGTCAAATTATTGCTGTTTTTTTTACAATGAATATATTTTACAGACACAAAGAAACCGAAATTCCATGCTTTTCTAAATTAAACTTGTTGACTAAAAAAACACATGTACTTACTACTTAAGTAAAATAAACATATAAATAGTAAGAATGCCACAATTCTACATTTAGTAACGTAATACATACAATTCTATGATGTTGGTCAAGCAATAATGCTCTTTATTTTCGATAAGAGACAAATTCAATTTCAATCGTACCAACACGTATCAATGTTTCAGTGTTTCCGAGAGACAAAGAAACCTTTTAAATAGGCATATTTGACCTATATCATAAAATTAGCTACGTTGTATTTAATTATGTACTACTAAAATGTTCAGTTGAATAGGTTGAATCTAAGATACTTACTTTGAAAGCAAACCCTCATTAAAACCAGATCATCTCTTTCGGTCTTTTAATACGAGCATCGTTTGAAGACTGAAATATTATAGGTAGGGCTTAGGAAACACTACAGACAGAGATTTTTACAGCTCTGAATTTACAAAACAAAGGGAAAAATGAGGTTAATTGAGGCCTATAAAATCAAATGCAGCTAAATCCAAGTCGGTCGAATATTCAGGTAAACTACAAAAACCGGCCCTAAACACGTCATTACGGATCCTCGCGATCCATCGATGTACTGCTCTTGCTAGGGCCAGTGCTAGCAACACTCCCGGTTTGAGAAACTGAAATAACTATGTTCGGATAGCTACGATATTCTTTATTTTAAAGCAGATTTATAAAGAATGAGAATATTACTAATAATCTGAATTTTAAATGATAATACTTGGATTATTAGTACCTACTTAGTATAGAGTAAAAATTTTTTTTTTTAATTGAATTTGTTAGAGATTTAGCTGCATTTGTTATAACATGAAAACATAAAGTGTGTTTAACTAACTAAACAAGATAGCACCATTGTTAATCCATTTTACGACATTAAGGCGTTTAGCTGCCTTTGATTTTATAGGCCTCAATTGGTCTATTATTTGCTCTAATATCTAATTATTTTGTAATCCTAACTTATAACTAATAGGCATACCCAGAAAGAAAAAGAAAAAAAGCCTGTGTTGAACACAATCACGCATGTATAGAAAACAATGCCGTTATTGACTCTTGCAACAAATAAAGATAACAATTTCAAAAATATTGAGTACTACTCAGTGACCCATAAGGGCGGGGGCTTTCAAAACCTTAACGAATACCTTTAAAGCAATCGTATAATATTATACGATATCTATGCCCCATTATGGGGGCACGATAACGCCTAATGTACGCTGTAAACATTCAACATCATTCCGACTACCGTTTGCCAAATCATATCCCTTTACCTGACCTAAATTATTATAGAATCTAAATACGAACGTGAAGCCTAATGACATATCGAATGAATTGCTTTTATATTAATTTCACTGTCTGCAAAAGTAGGTACCGGCTTTATTAAATTTAGTTTGCTATGAAACTGTGCACGTCTGATAATTCCACAAAGACTAGGTATACGTTTTATATATTTAGTACTGGCCGTGCGTCGCGGTGTCACTAGCATACTAAGTAAAAAAATCGTTTGCTTTTTTTCCGGAATAAAGAATTGCTTCTGTCACTTTTTGGTCCATAAGCCCTAAAGCTTAAGGCGAAGGTTCACAAAACGATCATTAGATCTGTCGTGCTATATGGATTTGAATGCTATGCGACGAAAGTAGAGCATGAATGAGGAGTGCATGCGGCATAGATACGGATGTTGAGATGGATGTGTATTTATAGACATGTGATGCGTTGAGAGGAGATGTATGTGACTGGGGGATGTGTGTTAATGGTAGTACAAAGTAGATGAGGAAGAGGTCGACCGAAGAAGACATTGATGGAGTGTGTGAATGACGTTTTTAGACAAATAGGAGTGAGTGTTGAGGTGACGGCTGATAGAGGAGGATGGAGAAGAAAACTTGGTGTCTATCTCACCTAGTGGGATAAGGTGGAAACAAAGAATACTTTTTGGTCCACAAACTACCAGTCGATTTTAGACGTGTTGGTATGTAAAAACACGAACCAGCGAAGACATTGTTATACATAGCATGTACTTTCCAACGAAAGTATCTTACGTGCTAAATATGTGCATATGTACAAACAATCACATATGATAACGGTAGATATGATATCGATATGGTAGGATTTTCTTGTCATGGCTCTAAAAACATCTGAACTTCAATGTGAAATACAAGGGTACCGTGTCAGAAAACAATGATAAGACTTGACACGGATCGCCACCACACACCACAGGTGAAATAAAATTGTTTTCGAATGTTCAGAGATAGATGTTGATAAATTATATTGATAATTTCCGTAATAGGTAAAATATCACCTTAAAGTAACCTATCAAACTAGATATAAGTCTGATATTGGAAACAGTAATTTTATGGCTTTTGTAGGCAGACGAGAATACGGCCCACCGGATGGTCAGGGGCTGCCAAGTCACTACCTACCGCTGAGCACTCTTCGCAAGCCTCGTTTGAAAAAAACAATTCATATCGCTCGGGAAACTCCGTCGAGGAGAGTCCTGATGAACTCTACTCCGGTGACGAGAGGTGCGATGTTAAAAAGGGGGAGGGATCATATCGAACAATACCAGCTATCGTTCTTGCGTTTCGTTCGCTTGCGACGAAGGGCTCGGCGAGTAAATTAACCCACAGACACAGCCCACTGAGTTTCTCGCCGAATCTTCTCAATGGGTCGCGTTTCCGACCCGATGGTAGATTCTGCGAAGCACAGCTCTGGCTAGGGTTCGTGTTAGCAACAACATCAGATTTGAGTCCCGTGAGCTCACCTATTTGCCAGGTTACGTTGAAATCGTCTCGCGAAAAAATGTAACAATTCCTCAAAGCGCTCCGTGTGAATTCGTTTTGTGGATATGAAAAAAAATAGGTCTGCAAATACTATATTGGTGCCTGCAAATTCACCTCGTATTGCTGCACCTCATTATTGCAATCAACTTATATTATCTTTAAACAAACGAGCAGTATACATTTACCGAATGATGCCATTAATTAGGAAATGTTATACTGTAAAATTAGCTTAAATAAATAAAATAACTACGTTTTTTGCTATTCTTTCGTGGGTAGACTTGACTTTGTCTTAAGTGCTTACCAAAAGCCATAGACAAAACAATTTGAATTACGTCCCACATTGATCTTTGTTGAAGTCTGCCTCAGTTATGTGTAAAATTTGATGGATTCATTTTTAATAACATTTGATTAGTCTGCAATATACTTATAGTACATCGATACATCGGCTGGCACCTCAACTGATTATTAATTTACAACTATTACAACAGATGTTCTTCCATTTACCTATCTGGATCGTAATTTAAATATTGAAACAATATTGGTAAATAAATTCACACTTGTTTGTGATTTGAAGAATACCTATATCACTTTTATCAACTGAATTAAACTTCTGTGGCCCAATTATTATACGAGATTCGTTCCAACGTATGTATATAATTTAATCACAAGGTCTTTAACACAATAGTAATTCCAAGATATTTGACTAGAACTTTACCTACCATACAATTCACAACAAACCAGTGCTATATCGACATAAATTTCAAATTAACATTGCCGCTTTTTACATGTTCAATGTAATTGAAACTGTTTTTAAAACAACTTAATGTTGATTTTTAATCAGACACATATTTAAGTGTTTATATTATAGACTACGACTGGAAATATTTAAAATGGCTTATTAGTTCCATTTAATGCCCATAAAACTATGCGTTATTCTTTTGTAGATTCCAATAACCACTAATGTGGTCTCTTTTGTAATAAATAAGATTTAAAACTGAGATAAAGATACTCGAAATGCCCTACGTCAAGAAAAAACTTAATAAGAAATGATAACATTCATAAAATATGTATAACGGAACACGACATGTTTAGTAATAAAAATCAATTAAATTTGAGATTATATTTTTTTTGTTTTTATTTTTATAGTTTAAATTATTTTATTATTTTGATAACGATTATTGTTTTTGTATTCGAATAAATGACAATTGTAATAAAGGGCGGATAACATCGAATAGAGATGCGTTTGACATTGCGGGTGAACATCTAATCATTCCATGCATAAATAATACACTTAAATTCTCTGCTTGACAGCGGTCGCTCGATGTTGTCATACACAAATCACTAACTATTATTGTAATCCCTGATTCTGGTAGTAATTCAACTGTCTATATAATGAAATTAGTAAAAAGTTAACACTACAGTCTACACATTCCAACGATTTCTATGCAAACGAATCCACGAGCAACAATCATATGCAACGACGCGGCCACCTAACGTCCCGATTTATATAGCAATGTCATTATCATTAGTATCAAAAAAATATTACAAAATCTCGTCTCCCAACGAATTTCAATGTCCTTTTATGCCAATAATTGTGAGAATCCTATAAATTTTAATAGTCCAAAGCGAAAAGTTTTTTTTTAAGTTATAAAACCTTATGAGTATATTAGATTGAACTTTAAATTTGCTTGCCAACAATATTTAGTAATGTTTTATTTACAGAAGTAGAAATAGCAACGACACACAAACATTCGAACGCAAGTCTAAAGTTCACGTAATTCACTTAAAATTTCGAGACGACACGCCAAAGTTATTTAATTTAAACTGATGTGTTTCGTACGACGAACGAATATTAATTGTTTCAACGAGAAACCTCTGTACAGCTACACTATTACCGACAGTACGTAATTAACTTTACCTTAGTATGTTACTTTCAGCGTAGAGTTTAATTAACAACCGTAACTTCCTTGTTTTAAGCTACTAGGGATCATTACAGATGACATAATATCATGAATCTCAAATGTTGAAGTATAAGTAAAACTGAATATGTAACTTTCAGAAAAAAAACACGTTGGTAAGGGGCTCCTCGACATTGTTGTATGTATTTGGATCAAACATTTTTTTTCCTACCTATTCTAGTATCCTTGAGGGATACTAGATTCTCCGGGCGAGTAGATAAGCTCACGGGGCTCTAACCTGGTGACGTTGCTAAAACTATTGCTTAAGTGTGCTTAGGTACAACGTAAATGCCGCCACCCACCTTGAGATATGAGTTCTAGGGTCTCAGTTTTACAGTACAACGGCTGCTCCACCCTTCAAACCGAAACGCATTACTGCTTCACGGCAGAAATAGGCAGGGTGGTGGTACCTACCCTTGCAGGCTCACAAGACGTCCTAACACCAATAATTACGCAAATCATAATTTTGCGGGTCTGATTTTTACTACATGGCGTCATTCCTTCACCGTGGAAGACAATCGTCAACATTTGTTAAGTACGTATTTCATTAGAAAAATTGGTACTTGCCTGCGGGGTTCAAACACCGGTGCATCGCAAGATACGAATGCACCGGACGCCTTGTCCTTTAGGCCACGACGACTTCAACTTCCCGATATATATGATGTGATTTTCTGATCCAAGCTTTTAAGAATTGTCTAATTGATTATTTTTTATCATCGCACGCACAGTACCGGGATACATTCAGAACTATATTTATCTCAGTGCGCTCAAAAAAGAGATAATTTTACCTTGTAATATCCTGCTCTGGAATGTACTCATATCCTCCGATATGTTCTTAGCTCTATAGCTTTCTTATACATACAAACTAGATTTAAAAAAACTCCGCAGCGATAGGTCGCAGCTTTGTTGTACTTCTGACATTACCCTGAAGTTCACCTTCAACTATTATGGCCAATACAGTAGTCATCAAACTCGTCTACAATCGAAGATTATAAATTAACACACAACATATTAATAGCGTTGTTTGTCTTCAGAATTTTATTAACTTGATGTATCAGTACTAAATTTGCTCATGTAACTAAGTCGTTATTTTAGTTAACCCTTCATCATGATAAGGTTATTTAAATTTTTAGAAACAATCTATAAGTGGCAAGAAAATACAATGCGCTTTCTACAATGAGAAGTAAATCTTATACTTATGGAGGTATTATTTATTGCCATTTACTAAATACCAATTGACCATTCTGCCATGAAAATAATTCAGTGTTAGTGCAGTGATTTCTCCGATGTTATACCCTAAACAGATGCCTTTGCAGTCGCTAAAAATATGGGCCCATATCGAAAACATTAAACGTAGTGGTTTTTTGTAACAGCTAAATATTTATTCTATTGGACACTTTGCAATTTGATGACTTTTTTTATTTTTACATAACTGAACATAACTTTGCTGTGCGGCATTTTGTCTTTCCTATCATGCAGTCGGATAAAATAATCAGATAATCGCAATGCAAAGATAAAGATTCCTTCATATAAGTACAGATGAAGTTTGAACATTGGATTTCTCCGAAGAAGCAGTGACAATGCTTCATTTACCTTCCAGTTATTTATTGTAAGTTAAACCATTTCACTTATATTAAATAAAACCGACATATCATTGCAAATTAAAAAAAAATCCTTATAAGTACATTGCTTGCTATTCTTAAGTATGTTGACATTTTTTCACAGAGCGTTATTAATATTGTTGTGTATTTTAACGAATGCAATTGGATGGCATATGCGCCAAGATTCGCGCGAATTCCCTAGAGGATTTTCGTTTGGGGCGGCTACAGCCTCTTACCAAATCGAAGGCGCTTGGAATGTTGACGGTAAGCATGCAACTATTCGAAATATGTATGTAATAATAAAAAATAAATTTAAGCTAATTATTGAAGTTCAGAAAATCCAAAAATGTTTCAGGAAAAACTGAAAATATATGGGATCGTGCCTGTCACAAAGTACCCAGCCCGGTAGCCGATAACTCTACGGGAGACATCGCAAATGATTCCTATAAACTTTACAAACGAGATGTTGAAATGATAAGAGAACTTGGTGTTGATTATTACAGATTCTCTGTGTCTTGGACTCGTATTTTACCCACGAGTTTCCCAGATTATATAAATGAAGCTGGAGTTGCTTATTACAATAATCTGATTGACGAATTACTCAAATACAATATTGAGCCGATGCTCACAATTTACCACTGGGACTTACCACAGAAATTACAGGATATGGGAGGTTGGACGAACCCATATATCATCGATTGGTATGCGGACTACGCCAGAGTTCTGTTCCAAAAATTTGGTGATCGAGTTAAGAATTGGATCACTATAAACGAACCGAAAGAAATTTGTTTCCAAGGTTACGCAATAGGTACATTAGCTCCAGCATACACTATGAGCGGAGTGGCTGATTACTTGTGTGGGAAGAACGTTCTTTTAGCTCACGCTAAAGCTTATCATATCTATGACAAGGAATTCCGACCTACCCAAAATGGAAATATCTCTATAACCATTAGTTGCCAATGGTATGAGCCTGAAAGCGATCGCGAGGAAGATATTAACGCAGCGAATGAAATGATCTTATTCGAGGTTTGTTCATGCATATACTAAAAAATGTATCTGCTATATACTCTAATTACCTATTCATCAACAGCCGGCAGCGGCTTGGTTGTCCCTGGCGTTGCCAATCTCTACTAATTTGCTGAATTACTAGAGACTATTGATGATCAGTACTGACCGTATTCTTGTCTATCTACAATGTCAATAATAATGATTTCTGTAAATCCGTCGATAACTAGGTGAGATGAGCATAACAGACATCCCTCTTGCAATTTGATGTCGCCTCCAGTTTCACGACCCTTCACGAGACTAGTATATATTGACATTCTACTTATTAAAACAGTAAATATTAAAATGCATGCTTTTACAGTGTGGTCAATACGGTCACCCTATATTCACTGACAGCGGTGACTATCCCGAAATAGTCAAACAACGTGTAGCAGCTAAGAGTGCTGAACAAGGTTTCTTACGCTCACGGTTCCCAGAGCTAAGTGCTGAAGAAGTTCAATACATCCGTGGAACATCAGACTTTTTTGGTTTAAATCACTACTCGACATTTTTGACGTACAGAAATGAGTCAGTTGTCGGTTACTACGAAATACCTTCGTATAATGATGATGTTGGTGTACTCTTTTATGACAAGGATGAATGGTCTATTGGTACCCATAACAGAATCAAGGTGAGATTATAATATTATAAAGTTTAATTTTGCTTCGTGGATGTCTTTTTTTATTGCTTAGTTGGGTAGACGATTTCACGGCCCACCTGGGGTTCAGTTATTACTGGAGCCCACAGACATCTACAACGTAAATGCGCCACACACCTTGAGATATAAGTTCTAAGGTCTCAAGTATAGTTACAACGGCTGCCCCATCCTTCAACCGGAAACCCATTACTGCTTCACAGCAGAAATAGGCAGGGTGGTGGTACTTACACGTGCGGACTCACAAGAGGTCCTACCACCAGTAAAAGTCATAGTTCAGTTGGAAACCGGTAGCGGATGCAGTAATGAGTGTCAACCACTTTGAGCCGCAAGTGATGATGCGCCTTATTATATGGATTGACATAGTCACCTTATATCTTTATAAACGAATTGTGGTATTTCATTTAAAAAATAACTTTAGTCGATTTAGATCTAATTTAATCTGTTGAATGAATCTGTAAGCTCGCAGTGCTATCTGATTAAGGTCATAAATGTGACGGTCATTTCATCATTCCTTCTCTGTGCTGTCGCCTAAAAAGCAATGATGGAGAGCACCTCATTAGCATAATGAAAGAAAAGTGCTAGACAGAATTTCGCTCATTATAGAACGTCAGTGCTTCAGTTTGTAATCGACTACGATTACTGATTTCATTCCCCGCTAATGCAAAAAGTTTAGGATCCAATCCAATCGTAATCTCGGTATAGGTATCCTGTCCTAGACCGCTTTAAAGGCTTTCGCGGTGTCGAGACTCGCAGTGTGAGTATCTCTTTCACTTTCAAACTCCAGCTTACCTGCTCAGCCGTGAATAAGATTAAGGATTTCAATTGAAGACATAGCTGAAGACACGCTGACACTAACAAGCTGCGGCAGAAGTTATATCAACTATCACTGAACTAGCACTTGCTTCGGAATTATTTTTATTTGACTATGTTAAACCTGTTTTATTTATAATACCAGAATAAGGTTCAAGGTACTAACAAAGCTCTAACAACTTTCATTCACAGACCACACCATGGGGCTTCTACAAACTTTTGAGACAAATTTCGAATTTTTACAATAACGTTCCGATTATAATCACTGAAAACGGTTTCGCGACCCTTACCGGCTTCGAAGACAACGACCGAATCACGCATATGAGGTTGTACTTAAATGCTCTTCTAGACGCTATTAAAGATGGATCCGATATCAGAATGTATACTCCTTGGAGCTTGATGGATAATTTTGAATGGATGTCTGGATATACGTGAGTATTTATATCTCATTAATTTTCTTAAATTAGCGATCTATAATGTAATTTGATTATGATTGATATGATTGTAATAATAAAATCCTTTGATATTGCCTGTCTATATTTCCAGGCAAAGATTTGGACTTTATGAAGTTGATTACGACAGTCCAGAACTTACACGGACGCCGAGAAAATCTGCTTTTATATTCAAAGAAATTGTAAAGTCAAGGACTCTAGACTTTGATTATGAACCTGAAAGCTATGTTATGACGATTGATGAAGGAAAATGAAGTGATTAAAGGATATTTTAAATTGAAATTTTATTTTTATTCTCTGATTTCAAATCATACAATGACTATTAAGAATTAGAGCTTTAAGATATAAAATATAATTAGAGTAAACTTGTTGTTATGATATTTTGTAGTAAACCAGTAATGGGGTATGAGCCTGTGTCACCAACCTGCCTATTTCTGCCATGAACCCAAAAGATACAATCATAAATACAATCGTAAAGCTTTTAATGTGACCATCGATCCTAATTATCCATAAATGTGATAATGCTTTAAAATTTCCGAATAACGCATTCATTATTAATTTTGTGTCTACGTTCTCTTTGTTTACGTAATTCAGTTAAAATTTTGACGAGACGACACGTCAAAGTAATACAATTTAAGCCCACGTGTTTCGTATGACGAACGAATACTAATTGTTTCAACGAGGAAGAGGACAAAGCTACATAGCACGTTTTACAGACGGTATGTAATTCTTTAGCTTACTTTATCACTTTCAGTTACGATTTTCATGAACACCATTTTTTTCTTTTTCCCTACCTATGCTGTTAGCCTTGAGAGGCTATTTCAGCTTCTCATTAACGTGTAGATGAATTCACGGGGCTCAAACCGGAGTATTGCTAGCACTGGCCCTAGCAAAAGAAGTGCTTCACAGAATCTACCACCGGATCGGAAACGCGACCCACTGAGAAGATCCGGCGAGAAACTCAGTGTACTTCTATGGGAAAAAATGGACACCCTACGGTAACTTCCTTGTTTTAAACCAAAACAATTAGATTGTTGATCTGTTTGATGAGTTACTGAATTAATAACAAAGTAGATTCAAATCACAGCAGAGTTGCATCACGTGATATAAGCATCCCTGTAATTTTATCCATCAAAATAAGTATTCCTCTCAGTCCTTTTTTCAGCCTTAAGCATTAGTGATCCTCACAAATACCAACGCAACAGGAATATTGTTTTTTTAAGTACAGGCGACAGCATAAGTGAATAGACACCTTAAGCTCTATATTCGCCTGAACACGACGGTGAGGATATTGTAAGGTATTCGCAAAAAAAATACTAGATAAAATGTTAAACTGCTTAACAATTTAGGTGTAAATACTTAGTCTGGCCATAAATACTGTTACAATTAAAAATAAACAAAATATTACATTTGAATTTGGAATCTGTCATTTTTATCTAATTACTCATTGTGTTTTCTCATTTTGGCGCCAATACATTGTACAATATTTTGCGATATGAAAATGGAGTGGGGTGATAAAGAGAACCGAATCGCTGTTATTGCGTTACACAAAGTAGGTATGGAGCCAAATGCAATTTTTTAAACTCTCCATACGCTTGGTATTAGTAAAATATTTGTGTACCGGGCTATTAATAGGTGCAATGAGACCTCCTCTGTTTGTGACAGAAAAAGATCTGGCCGTCCACGTAGTGTTCGTACGAAAAAGGTGGTCAAAGCAGTAAGGGAAAGAATTCGAAGAAATCCTGTCCGAAAGCAAAAGATTTTATCTCGGGAGATGAAGACAGCACCTAGAACCATGTCGCGTATTTTAAAAGATGACTTAGGACTTGCAGCCTATAAGAGACGTATTGGTCATTTCTTAACTGATAATTTAAAAGAGAACAGGGTGGTAAAATCGAAACAACTACTGAAGCGGTACGCAAAGGGAGGTCATAGAAAATTTTTGTTTACGGATGAGAATTTTTTTACAATTGAGCAACTTTTTAACAAACAAAATTACCGTATTTATGCTCAAAGCTCTAAGAAAGCTTCCCAATTAGTCGACAGAGTGCAACGTGGACGCTATCCGACTTCAGTGATGGTTTGGTGGGGTATTAGCTATGAAGGAGTGACTGAGCCATACTTTTGTGAAAAAGGTATCAAAACATCGGCACAAGTGTATCAAGATACCATTCATGAGAAGGTAGTGAAGCCCCTTAACAACACCATATTCAATAATCAAGAATGGTCCTTCCAGCAAGACTCGGCGCCAGGTCATAAAGCTCGGTCTACGCAGTCTTGGTTGGAAACGAGCGTTTCGGACTTCATCAGAGCTGAAGACTGGCCGTCGTCTAGTCCCGATCTTAATCCGCTGGATTATGATTTATGGTCAGTTTTAGAGAGTACGGCTTGCTCTAAGCGCCATGATAATTTGGAGCTCCTAAAACAATCCGTACGATTGGCAGTGAAATTTTTTCCCATGGAAAGAGTGCGTGCTTCTATTGATAACTGGCCTCAACGTTTAAAAGACTGTATTGCAGCCAATGGAGACCACTTCGAATAAGCTTTTTACACTTTAAATTGTTTTATATTTATGTATTAAACTAACACACTGTAAAAGTAATAAATGTTATTTGCAATAGAATTTTTTTTCTCCTTTGTCTCAGTATTTATGGCAAGACTAGGTAGATAGAATGTTAACAAAAATAATATCTCTATAGTACTATTATGACTTATACTTGAAGTTGCGTATTAATTTGTTATCAATCATCAATAAAACCAATTACAACATAAAATATAACAACATTAAATCTAAAATCACGATTACAATTAGCTTAATCCGCGGTATATTAAATTATTTTAAGGTCGATATTTTATCCTAATGACAGTATGTGCCGATAGCTCAGTTTAACGGCTGCTTAGATGAATCCGAAAATGACCAAGAGTTCGTATCTTTTTCATAAAGATACGATTTTTCTATGTTTTGTTTATTTATAAGTTTACATTTTAATTTTGTAGATAAGTGAAATAAAAAAATATTATGGAAAAAGAATAACTTTGCAACAGAAATAATCCCCTTTTTGGAGCTTAAAACATAAAATATGTATTCTTAAAACAATATTTGAATTCATTAAATATTGAAGCAGTTTTTGATGTTAATTTAATAACCGAAAACTAGTAAGTAGTTCGATTAGAATCTAGAGTAGAATCGAATACATTATATTTTAAATCAGGTTGTGTTTGAGTTTCTAAATCCTTATTTTTAGCCTTTGTGCCCAGTCTAGTTAAATGCTACGAACGCATACGGCAAATATGTTATGAGGTTTTAACTTATTTAATTAAAACTTTGAATAATTATATTATGGAATGAACAAAAGTTGTATTTTAACATTTTATCGAGGTATTAGCTTAAGTATTCGTTTCTGTAAGTAGAAAGAAGTTTGAAGCTGAACCACAATAAAAAAATTGTATTTGAAAGTATATTATTATATATAACTGTTATACATTTTATATATACCTAACAATTATTTAGCATGACCTTTGACCGGATTAAGTATTATATTAAGACAACTAAGTACTATAATGTTTTTATCTATGTAGGTTCACCGATTTCTCGAGAATGCTTGAACCGATTCTGATAATTCTTTTTTCTTTTTTTGTTTTGTTGTTCGAAAAGGTAGACTTCTCGAATGGTCCTGTAATCATCAGGATCAGGATTTGATGATGGGATCCTGGAGAATTCGAGAAAAATCTACAATTTTCAAAGCCGATCTTGAATTGATTGGGTTATTCTTGTCATTCTTCTTATTCTGAACAAATTTCTTTTAAATTAAATACTTATAATGAGTAACGTATAATATTTGGATAATGATTAATATTATCTTTATAAAAACACCACAAATAATGCATAATTTAGAACAAATTTGGTTAACATAAAAAAGGTTGTTATAGTGAGCCAACCTTAAAATATAAACATATACTGTCGCGGACTTTTTTTAGGTTATTCCGATAGAGGCACCCGTCACGTGCGGACGTGCTCATTGTCCACTCGATCGCCCGGTCTTTGTTCGCCCGGCTTTTGTTAGCCCGGCCATTGTTCGCGCGGCCTGTGTTCGTGATACATCTGCCGACCAAGTGTGTTTCCTGGAAGCTTTTATTTGTTTTGTTTTAGTTATTTTTGTGTTCGTGGTACATCTGCCGACAAAGTGGTTTCCTGCAAGTATTTATTTGTTTTGTTTCTTTTCGTAATTTCTGTTTTGTTGTGCTTTTTCTTTGTCCTGTAGTAATCGCGCCGCATTGCCACCTGTGTTCAATAGAACCGCTCAGGTCCGAGAAGTTGGGGCCTCGCCGCAAGGCGAGTGTTTTCAAGACCCNCGGTTTACTGACGATAGTTGAACGTGACAACGTCATAAGAAAATACTGATGGAATGGTTTCATTTTTCAAAAGAAAATTTTAATTTTATTTGTTTGATAGATATTTTGTATGGACAATTGACACCACATTCACTTTTCCCTGAACTTCATACTTGACGAAAACATGTAAATGTATTATTTTATAGCAGCTGTCCACGCGGATGCATCGGTCTCTCAAGTAGGAGAGAGACAGATGTCGAACGCTGCCGAACGCGGAGGTCGATTGTGCCTCTTTGTCGCTCGTTGCGCGCTCTCGCTTGCACTTCAAGCCTTAAATGGAACGCCTCAATGAATCACTGGTGGTAGAACCTCTTGTGAGTCCGCACGGGTAGGTACCACCACCCCGCCTATTTCTGCCGTGAAGCAGTAATGCGTTTCGGTTTGAAGGGTGGGGCAGCCGTTGTAATCATACTGAGACCTTAGAACTTATATCTCAAGGTGGGTGGCGCATTTACATTGTAGATGTCTATGGGCTCCAGTAACCACTTAGCACCAGGTGGGCTGTGAGCTCGTCCAACCATCTAAGCAATAAAAAAAAATAAAAAATAAAAAAAAACATGTTTTTTCGTGCGTGCAGCCGGCTCCATCGAATTATAAGACGTTGTCACGTCAAAAAACTCAAATGAACTCCAGTTTCTCCAGAAACTTGCGACATAATTTTTCCTTCTTTATGTAAATTAATTATTTCACACCTTTTAACCATTTCAATATTGTGATGAGTACTCATTTTAATAAATAGTTTATTAATTATTATTATCTTAATAAGCAGATTCAAATTGAAAGAGATGATCGAACGATAAGTAGCAACCGGCTGAACAAGTAACAAAATATGGGTGATAAAAACACAGCCTGATAGTTTGATCATCTTTAGTCTACCCTCTCTACGTTTCGTAAAACATGACTTACCGACTAATTTAAGGCAACCTAATCTAAAGTCAATTTTCATTACCTCAGATAGTCAGATAGTTGTAGTTCAATGGTCGAGTGGTCTATGAATGCACCGACAGAATCGTATGTCACGAGTTCATGGCGATAATTCATGTTTCGATTCGAATCGTGTTTTTGTAAATTTACTGCTAAATTTGGAGATTGGTAAAGTTGACACTTCATGGTTGACGCAACATGGGTCTCCGTAAAGAATTTAGTATATGTGACGGACAACAAAAGATATTAGTGCGAATAATAATATTTTCACTCTCTTTCGCACAAGTACAAAAGAGACAGAAAATATTGTTACGCGCTTAGCGGTAGCATCTCGCGGTAGAGCACCTCAGGCAAAGGACGTATTTAGTTACTACGGCAGCGGAATACCAAATTTATACCATGAAGATAAAATATTTATTATTCTTTTAAGGCTACTAGTGCCATCTACTAAGTAAATACCGCTAATACACTTTGAACACACAGATGGCGCCGTTTCTATTGCTATACAATTTTGCTTTGGAATTGTCTATGCATTTTGGTGGCATATATTACATTCAAATTAGCAGATCGTAATTTATGAGATGTGTCTAGGGCTGTACTTATTAGTAACGTTCGTCATACATACAACATAAGTACAAGATAGTAATCATGGTACTATCAAAGGATATCAATGGAATCAGGTGTAGCTTTCGATTCATTTCCAACACAATATATCTACTAAGCCGAGTGTCTATACTGTTGAGGTCACCCATGATGTCGGTGACATTGACACTTCAACGTAAGATCCCAAATTGGCGTGTCATACTGTGGTATCTGTCAACACAAGGTCTAAAAAATAACACTTCTCGATAAACAGCATCTTGGAGGTGCTCTTAACACTGAAAACTTCCTTGAGTAACCGCATAGAAAAAGAAAAAGCTGCCGATTATACCGGTGTCATTAACACTTCAACTTCATGCCTCAAATTAGCGCTCACATTATGCTATCTGATAACTCTGTAACTGCTTATCTTAGAGCGGACTGAGAGCTCTACTGATCGTCTACCAGGAACAAAAGAATTATGGCAAGTTGTTCCCCACTGATGCTTATTGAGTTAAAATCAAATATTAAGTTCATCTTATATAAGTTTTATTTTTTCATTTCAGATACCTACAGATCTAGATAATCAATTTTACCAATTGATAATTCGAACACCACAGGTGGGGTTTTTAAACTGTTACAGCATCCACTTCAGTAAAATCACATGATAATGTATCAGAACGATAAATATAGTTATCTAAAAATTCCGCAGACAGAGCGATAAATGACCATTTTTGAACGAAATACAACGTAAGGAGCTTATTAGTTTCCACACTTTTATGCTCCAGGAGGAGCGCGAACTCTGCAATACGCAGAATACCGAAAGATCTAGATCATGAGCTCTTCGAGGCCGACCTGCTAGAACAAGGCTTATCGATAATTTCCGTGCACCGCATGCACAGCATGTCGCAGCAAGGAGCCATATAAATGGTATGGTTCTTGTCGCCCCCCAGCCTACCCCCGAGAGTAACAATACGGACCGTCTGTGGTTTCTCCGGTATCGCCCTCGAAGCCCGTGCCCAGCGTCTCACCCTAGGCTAAGCAGCTACCATACACGAACAAAGCTGCAACTCCCCTTATAACTCGCCTCTCTCTCACGATTCATCCCTCCCCCGCAAGTTGCCTTCCGACCGCGTCCGACAATCTCGTTCTAGCGAGTTAACGCTTTAGGCGACGCCATCCGAACCACTTCCACTGCACAGCGCCTCATTGCAGTTGTGCAAGAATACGCCGATATATACAAGCCGTTCAATTCCTACCTCCTCCCCTAACTCGCCGGTTATCAATGGAGTACCAAGGTAGAATAAAACCCATATCCGTAACGATAGGATTTTTTAACGCTTACGGTTTCGCGAATCAACATGATCAGGTTTATGATTTTTTTCGTGACCATTAAATTGACACTTTTCTAGTATAGCAGGCCTTCCTTAAGCTCGCGCGTCGCGACCTTAAAATCGCGAATTTTAACATAGTTAGGAATGGCGGGCTCATCGCAGTTTTGGTACCATTATATGCTATAGAAGAGCCCTGTATTGCGTCCCGCTCGATCCCGCCGCGCTCCCTATCGTCTAATTATCAGTCTGCCGATACTCACTGACGGGATACGCGGCGATCATCATCGCGTCTGTTTATCATCCACCTGCTAAGATCGTTCGAGATTGGAAGCTCTTTCATTCTGTCGAACGACCTAAATTGTAAACACATCAGATGTAATTCTCATACCACAACCCACATCGATAGACGCCTCGCCGCGTTAGTCGACGATCTGGCCTTCGATAGCGTCGCTCTGCTAACCCCCGACTCATAAGATGCAGTTTGGCGAGTGTTTGTAAAGTAATCAGATACAGAGTTATCTCAGAATTACATTAGTTATCTATACTTCTATACTAATATTATAAAGAGGAAAGATTTGTTTGTTTGTTTGTTTCGAATAGGCTCCGAAACTACTGGACCGATTTGAAAAATTCTTTTTCCATTAGAAGCCGACATTGTCCCTGATGAACATAGGCTACTTTTTTTTTAATTTTTTTTTATTTTATTTTTTTGGTTTCATGTGAGTTTTAATGTTTCCGAAGCGAAGCGAGGGCGGGTCGCTCGTAGATTAGAAAGATGAGATTATTTTCTTGTGTTTTTGTCCTCTCAGCCAATACGGTGGACCACGTTCTTCCCACACAAAACACGCCAGTAATAACATTTTGTATAATTTGCGGATTTGATTACTACAATTATTGCCCTCGGCATGGAATTCATTCAAGAAAACAAAACCACCGTGTAGTTGCATAACCACACCTATAATATTTACTAGGCTAGGCTTCCAGTATTACCAGTACATAATTATATATAACTATATAGCATAATAATTATAGTATAGTATTTATATCTCGATTTTAACCTAAAATAAAATTTATATTAACAAATCTGTTTCGAAATCGTATCATTGTGTGACACGTAATTCACTCGAAGTATTATTAAGACAGGTGTGATTGTAACTGGTCGTAAGCGTAAGTGGCACCCGTCTCTTTTAAATTGTGTGAAGTTAATTATAAATTATTAATATATTCAAATTAAGTTTATATTGTGAATATTAGGAGTGCAGAAAGTTAATGAAGAACATTGGTAGTTAATGTACTCATCTCAACGTGCGTAGCGGCATCGACGTTGTGATACGTCGATGGGTTCCGGTGATCACTTAACAGCAGCTGTCAATAAAATAAATAAAAAAACAAAGGTGACCAAATGGTCGTCATCTATATGAACTACAGTAGGACCTTTTACATTGTTCTAATTAGCAAAGTCTTGGAGACAGAAATTGAATATCGCGGGTTTCCAACCATAAAGTGTGTTTGACACAGAAAAAACAAGCAAGTGGAAAGCTAGTGGTTAATCCCGATCTTCAAAAACATTACTATTTTAAACATTACTATTTTGTAGTTGAAACTGGAATGATGATTGTAGCTATTCTTGCAAGCTCACAATATGCCCTACAACCATTAGCCCTGTAATGTCACCATGGATCATAATCTCATAATTCGCATCACATCATAATTCTTCATAAAATGTGACAATGCTTTAAAAATTCCAAACAATTCATTCAAGTTTTTCTAGTTGTTTTCGTAATTTGGTTAAAATTTTGAAGAGGGTGTCTCTTCAAAATTTACTTACATATTATACATTACACACATACTANCGCCCTACAACCATTAGCCCTGTAATGTCACCATGGATCATAATCTCATAATTCGCATCACATCATAATTCTTCATAAAATGTGACAATGCTTTAAAAATTCCAAACAATTCATTCAAGTTTTTCTAGTTGTTTTCGTAATTTGGTTAAAATTTTGAAGAGGGTGTCTCTTCAAAATTTACTTACATATTATACATTACACACATACTACTACTAACTATATTAATACATAGCAAAGTACAGGTTTTAGCATAGCGAGAGTTTTTTTGAAGTGAAAACTTCTTTAGAATCGTTGTGATTTCAAACCGGATGCAACGGAAAAAACGACAGGTAAGAGACACAAATACAAAAGAATGAGACAAAAATATACATACTATTTAATACAGCGCCATCTGTGAGATTTTTTTAATACTAACGTGTGTATGAAAGCTCTTGTAGTGAATTTTAATTGAGGATTATACGTGAAATTAAAATATCAATTCACAGAGGGCGCTACCTTACAATTATTTACTAATGACAAAATTTTAAGACGTTTAGGATAATTGTATTTTAATTTTGAAAGGTTTCACTTCTACCACGTGTGAATTGCACACATGTATTTTTTTTTTTTTTAAGAAAAACCTCTACATCTACATTACACGATTACGGTTTACGTAATTCTTTATTCTTTCTTTTCCCCATTACTTTCAGTGACGAGCTTAATAAAATTGACAAAAAAGTTTTGATTCAAGCCATAACTTTTTTTTTCGTGCCTACGCCGAACCTCCTACGAGGTCCCCGCACTTAAAGAGGCGCCCGCGCGTTGGGAGCAGACCGCGGGCCCAAGGAGTTCCATGCCACTGAATACTTATTTTTCCTTAAAAATAGTTGTCCTGAAAAACGACAATGCAACAGGGGATCTTTGGTAGTACTTATAGTAGTAGTAGTAAGTAGTGTAAAGGTAATTTACTAAGAGTATTATTGTATTTGTCTCCAGGCGCTTATCAACTTCAAAACAATCAAAGTCAGATCTACTTCTATACCTTACTCGGATTGGGCTGAAAACTTGAAATGCAAGGGCTAGAGCTTTCGCTGTAAGTTTCGTCTTCCTGAACCTTTTCGATAAAGAATGTGATAGAAAATTTCATTCGAAGCTACACACTTTTCGAGCCCACACATTTACCAATAGCCGTTGCATACTACAGGGCTTTTTAATAGACTAATTTTATAATACATATATCATTCGTTTTAATATAAGTTCCACTTTTCTAGTGCTCCCAAAGCATCAGGTACTTCTTCAAACAATGTTTAAAAAAAGAGCACTTCTCGATAAACAGCAACTTGGATATGTCCTTAACATTGAAAACATCCTTATACAAACACATTGAAAGAGAAAAAGCTACCGATTATTCCAGTGTCATTAACAGTTCAACTTCACGTCTCAAACTGGCATTCACACTGTGTATTTCTCTATTAATTCTATTAATTCTCTATCAACCCTGTAACAGCTTATCTCAGAGCGGACTGGGGTGCTCATCTACGCCGACTAAAAGCATCGTGGCAATTTGATCTCTACTGATTTGTATCAAATTCTAACAAAATATTACATAAGACTTTAGTGACGTTTTTTGATCTCTAACTGGATGATAAGTGTGATCTATCTTGTAGTTTTTTATCTTTTGTAACAATTTCTTCTATAAAATCGTCTGATAATCTATCAGAAAGATAAATTTCGTTTTCTATAAATTGCGCAGTGAGAGCGTTGGATTATATTTGAACGACAAACAATGCTGCGTTTACCATTCGCTAATTTGTTGTAAGTTTACTATTATTTATTACACTGATTTAAGTGTCTATTGTCAAACTGAGAAATTCTCTAATATTTTATTATGTTGTTCCTTTGTAGTAAGCCTATGTATCAATTTTTTTCGTTTATAGATCTTTACTGTTATCCTTTGGCATTCTAACGAGTGCAATTGGAGTGTGTGTTTGCCATAATCCACGCAGATTTCCTGAAGGGTTTATGTTCAGTACTGCAACTGCGTCATACCAAATAGAAGGCGCTTGGAATGTTGATGGTAAATGTATTATAATTACATTTAAGCCTCTTAATCAAGGTACGTTTAAGCTGTTAATTTAAATTTAATAAATAAACTTAATTTAAATGCTGTTTGCAGGAAAGACTGAAAACATTTGGGATCATATTTGCCACAAAGAACCCAGTCCCATGGCTGACAACTCTACAGGAGACATCGCAAATGATTCATATAACCTTTACAAACGAGATGTTGAAATGATAAGAGAACTTGGTATTGATTATTACAGATTCTCTGTGTCCTGGACTCGTATTTTACCCACGAGTTTCCCAGATTACATAAATGAAGCTGGAGTTGCTTATTACAATAATCTGATTGACGAATTACTCAAACACAATATTAAGCCGATGCTCACAATTTACCACTGGGACTTACCACAGAAATTGCAGGATATGGGAGGTTGGACGAACCCATATATTATCGATTGGTATGCGGACTACGCTAGAGTTCTGTTCCAAAAATTTGGTGATCGAGTTAAGAATTGGATTACTATAGACAGACAGCGGCTTGGCTGTATCTCTGGCATTGCCGATGTCCACTAATTTGCTGAATTGCTAAAGATTACTGATCATTAGGTGGGCCGTATTCTTGTATACCTACAATGTCCTTAATAATGCTTTATATAAATTCATCGAAAACTTGATGTCGCCTACAGTTTCACAACCCTTCGCGAGACCAATATTTATTTTCATTCTACTCATTAAAACAGTAAATATTAAAATGCTTTTACAGTGGGGTCAGTACGGTCACCCTATATTCACTGACAGCGGTGACTATCCCGAAATAGTCAAACAACGTGTAGCAGCTAAGAGTGCTGAACAAGGTTTCTTACGCTCACGTTTTCCAGAGCTAAGTCCTGAAGAAGTTCAATACATCCGTGGAACATCAGACTTTTTTGGTGTCAATCATTATTCGACTTATTTGGCGTATAGAAACGAATCAGTAGTGGGCCGCTACGAAGTACCTTCTTATTTTGATGACGCTGGAGTAATCTATTATGCTAAGGATGAATGGGCTATTGGTACGCATAACAGAATTAAGGTAATCTCATTGCTTGAAAACTACTTGCTCTTCTTCCAATAGCTTGTATTTATATTCCTTCTAAGCCCTATATACACCACAAGGTAAATCCCTATGTACATAAGATTATAGTTTCAATTACATCGGTACGTATACACGACGTGACGGGTTCTGGCTCATAATTTTAAAGTATTTAAGTAAAATGTATGCAGTAAGTTAGGAAATCCAATATACTAAGCCAATTCAGTTTGTAATTCCACTTTGGCCATTAGAAGACGCGTTTTGTACACCAAACAATTTCTAGATTGCCCTTTGTCATGTTACTATAAAATAACCGTGAGCGCAGCAACGATGTCATCTAAACCAAAATAAACTTTGTAACTAAGTCTACGATTGACTTATGATTATGAATCCCAAAAATATTAAAACTTATTCAAAGTACGATATGAGTCTTTAAAGTGCTTCTATAGTATGCTTCTATAGTTTTTGATGTAATTAACGAACCTGTTCGTATATCACTTGATAGACCACACCATGGGGCTTCTACAAACTTTTGAGACAAATTTCGAATTTTTACAATAACGTACCGATTATCATCACTGAAAACGGCTTCGCGACCCTGCCCGGCTTAGAAGACAACGACCGAATCACGCATCTTAGGTTGTACTTGAACGCTGTTCTTGATGCTATTGAAGATGGATCCGATATCAGACTCTACACTTCTTGGAGTTTGATGGATAATTTTGAATGGATGAATGGTTACACGTAAGTACTCTCATGAACCTTCTGTGAAATTAGCGAATACTACATCTATTGTAATAATTTTTTTAGCTGCACAGGAAGTCGTGGTACAAGACCCTGCAACTATATAAACGATTTTATGAAGACGTATTATGCCATATTAGCAATCACTCTATAACTCAGTCGAAATGAATGGATTAAGTATTGATATGATTAACTATAAGTAGGAATGCTGATCGTTAGATAAAATGTTGACACCGATTTATATCTACACAAGCACAGGTTCAGCTTCGAGTGGAGTACTGAACCTGTCACTGGACTGAAGGCTGTTCAGATTGTCGAGAATCCCGTCCCCACAGATCCTTTGGATCCACCCTCTCTACGGAGGGACCTTGGTTCTTTTTATGTTCTATACTCTATATTGCATAAGCAGTGCTCTCAGGAACTATTTGTACTTTTCGCCCTTGTGTTTCATGAGTTCTATGATACGTCCTTATTCAAACAAGACATGGCTATAATACTATATACCCCTGGCGTTCCACTGATCCCCAGGTGGGGGGCCGTATACTCGACTGTCTATAAAAGCAATAAAAAATTATCATAATAACAATATGCACTTCGTTACGAGGATTATAATTGTTCAAGATCGCGAAGTCCTTAAGCTCATTTTGTTATTTGCAGTAAATACTACTACTAACATTAATAATATTGTATAGTCTGATAATGTGGTTTTACATTTCCAGGCAAAGATTCGGATTTTATGAAGTTGATTACGACAGTCCAGAACGCACACGGACACCGAGAAAATCCGCCTTTGTATTCAAAGAAATTGTAAGATCAAGGACCCTGGATTTTGATTACGAACCTGAGAGCTATGTTATGACGATCGACGCAGGAAAATGAAATAATTAAATGATGTTTAAATTGAGCTTCTAGTACTTTCTTTGATTTTAAATCGTATACCGTCCATTTATATATAAGACTTTATGTTTTAGATTAATAATTATTATCAAAATCATAAATAATATATACAAATATTAATTAAAATTCTAAGACTCGTGAAAACCGAAGAAGATACTATAGTCAAATTAACTTACTAACCGAAAGTTACTCAACGCCTATCGGAGAAAATTCTGGATGTTGCTATGGAAGTAATTAATGATACACACATAATTATTTAGAAGGCTTGGTGCTTTTCAAAGAAAACATATCATACTGAAATTGGGTAGTGACATTCAGTTTAAACAATCTGGTAGCCACAAATGTAACTAATGTAATACATATAACTGAACAAAGGACACACGGACATCCAACCCTGAATTAGGATTCCCTGTGTTATGGGTATCTGAGACGTACGTATATATACCTTTAAATAAACCTAGTCAGATCATAAATTCTGTCACATTTTTAATGTAAAATAATTGAAACAAGTTTATTCATTATGTAACCATTCATATACCAAAATGAACTTAACAAAACATAGATTCTTATGACACTAAAGTTTATTCAAAATGACCTCCGTGATTTTGAATACAGGCCTTCAATCTGCGCGGCCAGTCGTCTATCGCAGCACGAACGTGGTCCATGTCAATATCGGCGGCTGCCTTAATCAAGGATGTCTTGAGTGACTCCAAATTGGGATGAGGCTTTGAGCACGCCTTTTCCTCCAAGTGTTGCCATATCTTGTAATCTAACGGATTCAAATCTGGACTGGAGGAGGGCCAGTCTTCGTGCCGGATGAAGTCGATTTCACGCGCCGCCAGCCAGTCTTGTGTGCTCTTCGCTCTATGAGCTGGCGCCGAATCTTGTTGGAATACCCAGTGCCTGTTATTGAACATGGTATGAGAAACAGGTTCCACAAGGTTCGTCAGGACTGTATTTTGATACACAACTGCATTCGTTTTTACACCTTTCTCACAAAAATGTACCTCTGTTAAGCCCCAATAAGAAACTCCCAACCATACCATGAGCGAGGATGGAAAATGACCTCGTTGGACACGCGGAATACGGTTGCTCGCTTCTTCACTACTGTGTGCGTACACCTTATCATTTTGTTTGTTGTAGCTCTCTTCTACGGTAAAAATTTTTTCATCCGAAAAAAGAATTTCCCGATATTTTTTTCCCGCGTACCGCTTCAACAAAGCGCGGCATCTCTTCAGTCTCAGGTCCATTAGACGAGCATTCAAACGATGTCCTGTTTTTCTTCGATATGCCCGAAGCCCTAAGTCTTCATTTAACACCCTTTTCACCGTGGTTCTGCTTAACCCCATCTGAAGGGCCAACAGTTTCTGCTTACGTTTGGGATTTCTTTGAATTCGCGCCTTCACAGCTTTTATCACTGCTGGAGTCCTAACAGACCGAGGGCGACCACTTCTTGACCTGTCATCTACACTAGAGTCTTCATTGTATCGTTTGATGGTACGATAAACGAATCTTTTGGTTATATTCAAATTTTTCAGTATGTTAAAAATTTTAATTGGCGCGTAACCGCAACGATGCAACGCAATAACTGCAACACGGTCTTCTTTAAGCGTCCACTCCATATTTAAAAATGAGTAAAATTCTAAAAGTATACATTTTTATTTTCATGAACAATTCGAAATTCGAATTCAATAATCTTTTTTATGGCCAGCATTCTAAAAGAAAAGTTTTTACTGTGTGACAATACTTATAACCTGACTAGTTATATATGTATAGATAATAAATACCCAGACAAAGACCAAACGAACCGATTCATCATACGAATTTTTACCCTATCGAACCCACAGCCCTCGGCGTAACCGACAGGGGCCCTAAGTACTGCACCACCGAGTTAATCTAATATAATCTAATCTAATCTAGTACTAATATATAAAATAGACATATTATTATAATGTGAGAAATGCGGCTTGTGTCGAATTTGGCCCTTTTTTAATAAAGCTTCAAAAAGTATCGCATTTCTTTGTTAAATTGAATCATTTTGACGAAGAGCACAAAAACCGGGAATCCGTATTTACTTTTGCTCTGTTTTTATAATGTCGCGTATTTAATTATATCAAAATAAGCCAGAGACAAACATTACAACCCAGGAGACTTTACTGCAATATTTTACTAATAAAATACGAAAAAACTAAAGTCAAGATAATCTGGATCCTTTTAAATTTTATGAGGATCTTAAGATTACTTATATGTGTCTATCGAAAACTTTAGCCAATCCAGCCTTTTAACTCAACATATATTTTAACTTTAATAAGATAATAACATGAACGTAAATATTCCGATAATCATATTTCGACAATAAATTTATATTCTAACAAATACCGACCACTATTTAGCGAGTAACCACTTCTGTGACGATATTCAGTGAAGGAAATGTTTCCTTTATCCCATGGTAAATATTTGCCACTGGTAATTATCCCAAAAAATACAGAATATAAGAGGTTAGACAAACCTATACACGGTCGATTCGAAAAGTGGCCGCAAACGTGTAGTTCTGGTTTTGACAAAGAGAGAGATGGTTCAATGGTCCTTTGATAATGGCCCGCACGATAATGGAGCTGTCAAAGAAGCAGGTCTGGAAGCTGGTGATTGTCTCCATCTCCATTTATGATCTGAAGGTTATGCCTAGAGGTGGCGCTCAGCAAATCCCAGGCCCTGTTGTTGCACGGTCCAAGAAAATGCCAACCGTCGACGCTCACATCGGGATCAAAGAGATGCTCGACAGCGAAGAATCTTCGATGGCTATACTCTACTTCTATGATCCCACCATCTTTTTTTTATTGCTTAGATAGTTGAACGAGCTCACAGCCCACCTGGTGCTAAGTGGTTAACGGAGCCCATAGACTTCTACAAGGTAAATCCTGCCACCCAACTTGATATGAGTTCTAAGGTCTCAGTTTTTACAGTACAACGTCTACCCCACTCTTCGAACCGAAATGCATTATTGCTTCATGGCAGAAATAGGCAGGGTGGTGGTACCTACCCATGCGGACTCACAAGAAGTCCTACCACCAGTAATCTCGCAAAAGGAAGTGACGGAACGAGGAGGGAGAGCTTTTCCTTTCCGCAATGATCTGATGCCGCCGAGCCCAGAGGTCAATGTAGCGGTTTTTTCCAGTTCCGGTGAAAATCCAGGGGTGCCGGAGAGGGTCGAGGCCGCGTGGTGCACTACCTCCACCTTAGAGCGCCGCAGTCTACTTGTGCTGTGTTCGGACCAGTTGGGCTGGGTCTAGTCCAATGGGGTATTTCGGAATACCAGCGTCATCGCCAGAGGCGGCCTGAAATGCCGCCGTACCGAAACAGCGGACTAAAAGTCGACGAATCGCATCGACGACTCCGCCGTTTGGAAGGCCTTGGAGTGAGTTGGCGTGTTACCACGATTGTCCCCTACCTTTTCCGGGTTCTATCTCGAGTAAACATTGGATACCTAACGGGCGCTTGAGCGAAATTGCAGAGAAGTTGTTTAGTGGGTGGCTGCTACAAACTTGCCTGTCGTACATATCGAGGTTCGGGCCCAGGCCCAAAAAAGGATACTAATAAAAAAGACAGTGCTAAGAATACGACACAAGTTATTCGGTGTAAGCCTTTGAAAAACTCTAAAACAAATATTAACGTAAACCGAAACGTTGTTAAGGCTGTTCTTTATTTGAATAGGACTACGTTTATATACGGACACGTTTCGTTTCACGCTCAAGTTGTCTTATTCTCCTAATTTTCCACTGTAATAACTTGGAAATTATTCGAGCAGGCGCTTTTGGGGGTAAATAGCTTAATATTATTACAACCACATCGGGCAACCCTGGTTAGTTGTAAAGGTAATTTCGGTTTTGGAATATTCTGAAGGAATCATGAGATATTGTATCAATAATGGTAATGAAAAATGTAAATTTGATATAAAAAAAACGGTTGCAGAATTATATTTCAGATAGGTACTTATTTCTATGTCACAGTAATTTCAGTTAATCGTTATCTTATTTTATTTACAGCTGAAAAAATGCTTTTGAATCTTCATACAAATAACGACTAAACCAAAAAGGAAATGAACATTCTTTTCTGTACAAAAAATTGGCAACACTCACTGTAATATGATTTCAACCAGAACAAATTGGCCTTTTTTTGCAACGAAAATGTCATTCATTACGGGTTTGAAGAATGAAAAATCCATTTATAGAATATGGTTGAGCCATCTTGTAAGCATTTAACACCATATTCGCCCGACTAGTACACAAAATCCAAATAAAATTCGAATATTATTTACGTTTATGAATACATTCGTCGTAGCCGTTGCTAAAACGGTACTACGGCTTAATGTTACATTTATTTTCGCCGTATTCACTGCAATGTTTTCCCAGTTGGGGTTGCTGAAGACTGGATAGGATATAAAAAGATATACATATATAATATATAGGAATAAGGTTACGCGCTGGATTCGGGATAAATAAAATTTCACCAAAGTACAACTAAAAACTGTATTCAACACTTAGAACACTTAAAACACTCTACAAACACTTTAAAACTATCAATTCGCTTCTTCCGCTTCGCTTCAGGTGATCCGTTCGCTGTTTCGCTTCGAGTAGTTCCGATTACTCACTAACTGCATGCTATCTCTGCAACGCTTTTATAGCTGATACCACATCTCTAGAATTATCGAGAATATTCCACACATATCTAGTATTGTTCGCTATCTGACAATACATGGCGTTGTACTTCTCGAGCCTTCTAGGTGCTACTAGATCCTTCTATATTCGTTCAACTATTCGGGGATATATGGCGTTAATCTTACCGGCGTCAATAACAACACCTCAGTCGACCGAGACCAGGAAAATTGTAAGGCAATTTGAAACGTCGGAAATAATGTGTATGTAGCAATAATGACAATAAAAAAGGCAGAGTTAAGCTGTAAAAGTTATTTTAAATATGTTTACGACTCCTGAAAACTGAAGAAAATACAGCGAAAGACAGTTTGGTATTTTATTTAAGTCGTCATTTAAATATAAAACTGACCCACAATAATATACTTTTACCATAAGATCGCCTGGTAAACTTGCTGTACGAATGCTGAAATATATGAATAGTTCTCAGAGCTACAAGTAAATCTATAGAGATTGAACGACGTTTTTGTAGCAATAAATTCCCTTATTAAATCCCGGCGCCGAAGGGGCTTGAATTCCTGCGACCTCCAACTCAGCCTCGTCCACCTTGTGGAAGGTCTACTCACGCTACGTCTTCCGCTACCCGATCGCCACTCGAGAACTTTTCGGCCCCAGCGACCATTGGCTGTTGATGAGGGTTCTGTGAGCAATATACCCTACCCATTTCCATTTCAATCTCAGTCTTTTTGGCTATAATCATGGCTCTGCTCTGCTACTGCTCTAATCTTCTCATTCCAGATTTGATCTCCCAGGGGAACTCCGAGCATAGCCCCCTTCATTGCTCTATGGGTGATCTTGAGCTTTCTGATCAGAGCAAAGTTTGCATTAACAGCTACGTACTACCAATATTAGCCTTATTAAATTAGTATATTATGATTTTGACCCTATTATTTTTTTAAGTTAAGGAGTTAATGTAGGTATTGACGATAAAGAGAATGAATGGGAAAAAAATCGTGAATCGCAAATTGAAAACCCTCGTCTCGTTTGTCGTTTTACATAAAGACAAATGGTTCCTTTAATGTTCTTGTCGTCCCTAAATCAAAAATCTCTATAATATAGAGAAAATCTAACATTTCGTCTTCAATGAACGAGTATGCTATTATATTTATCGACGGGTAGCTGTTGAACTAAATGAGCTAAATGAAGTCGTCGTGGCCTAAAGGATAAGACGTCCGGTGCATTCGTATTGAGCGATGCACCGGTGTTCGAATCCCAGGCGGGTACCAATTTTTCTAATGAAATACGTACTCAACAAATGTTCACAATTGACTTCCACGGTGAAGGAATAACATCGTGTAGTAAAAATCAAACCCGCAAAATTATAATTTGCGTAATTACTGGTGGTAGGACCTCTTGTGAGTCGGCGCGGGTAGGTACCACCGCCCTGCCTATTTCTGCCGTGAAGCAGTAATGCGTTTCGGTTTGAAGCGTAGGGCAGCCGTTGTAACTATACTGAGATCTTAGAACTTATATCTCAAGGTGGGTGGCGCATTTACGTTGTACATGTTTATAGACTCCAGTAATCACTTAACACCAGGTGAGCTCGGCTAACCATCTAAGAAAAAAAAGCAGTTTATTAAAAATGATAACAGGAGGCCTGATACCATTTTCATCATTAATAGTCATACAATATCATAGACGCAGGTTTTAATGTATTGGAAACTGAAATCTATTATCTAGTTTAAAAAATAACTACACGGTGGATCCTTCCAGAACCAACCATTCCTGAAGCTCGTTCACTCGAAAAAAAACAACCTCCACTCTTCCCCAGTTTCACTTTTGACGTGACAACGTCTTATAATTCGATGGAGCCGGCTGCATGCACGAAAAAACATGACTCATGCAGCGTTACCTCGTTCTAAGGCGTTCCATTTAAGGCTTGAAGTGCAA
Source organism: Bombyx mandarina (assembly GCF_003987935.1). Next base: position 1,200,376 of record NW_021011511.1, on the reverse strand, counting down.
GCGAGAGCGCGCAACGAGCGACAAAGAGGCCCAATCGGCCTCCGTGTTCGACATCGTTCGACATCTGACTCTCTCCTACTTGAGTGAGCGATGCATCCGCGTGGACAGCTGCTATACAATTATACATTTACATAAATATCTATCAAACAAATAAAATAAAAATTTTCTTCCATTTGTTGTCCAAACCATTCCATCAGTATTTTCTTATGACGTTGTCACGTTCAACTATCGTCAGTAAACCGACTTTACAGACAACCGATTTTTTTGTTAATGAACAATATTCAAACAACATTGTTACCGTATCCACTCATAATATTAAATTTTAACCGTTGCATTCACCAACTATCTTTTTTGTTGTTGTAATTTAGGACATCATATCGTTTTCCTATCAGTTAGACAAACATAAATTTTTTTGAAATCATTAAAATTTGAACAACGCATAATCAACATTTTTAACATAAAGCCCATTTGGTAAAGTCCTTGTAACGGAGAAGTGATCAAAAGAACTACATGACATCTTCATGCTTCATAATAATCAGACCACTCGTCAATATAGTTCACTGGCTATCTTGAAACAAACTATTTGTCTAGCTTAACGCGTTTGTAAGGTAATATCTCGATTGGGATACTTTGAAACAATAATATAATCTACTGCAATAATCTGTTAATGTTAAAACAAGCCTCTAGTTAGTTATAAGACTATTGTTCATATTCGTATATTTATAAATATATATATAATTGTCATATGTATATGTATTCGTGTATGTATGTATGTGTATGTGTATATATAGTTATATGTATTGATGTGTTTGTATAAATTTGCTTACTAATAATTCTTATCCACTTGATCGAAGTCCGAAAGAGATCGCTCTTAGCGATAAAACTGACAATTGTACTTTTTCGTATGTTCCGCCTTGTTTATTTTTTTTGTATACAATAAAGCATACTCTCTCTCACACACACACACACACATACACACTAATGGACAGATGGTCAACAAACAATATAAACATCCAAATAATTATTATTAAAAAAGAAGCGCATTCCCGTATTTTTTGCTAAAACAAAAGTGGGTATTTAGTAAAATGCGTTTTTCTAGCCCTAGCACTACTCTTGCTAGGGCTAGTGCTAGCAACGTCCTCAGGTTAGAGCCCTTACTCGCTCGGAGAATCTAGTATAATTACTCGAGGTTACTAGACTAGATAGGGAAAAAAGCGTTTATTTATTTTATTTATTTATTTATTTATTTATTTATTTGGGAAACAAACAGTACAATACAAAACATACAATATTTAAAAAAATATAGCTAAAACAATAACCAAAAATGTTTCCACAATCAAAATCACATATAAGTAGACAGTGAACAAGAAGAGAAATTTAGAAATTTAAATTACAAAAAAAAAACAAAAGCAACACAATACGCACATATCATTTTATACATTAACTCACACTATAAAACTACAACACTTATCGGGCCAAATCACCCTATAAACACTCCAAAACAGCTTTTCTATATGCTACAAGTGACAAGTAAAAGATATCAGCATTAGTGAACTTAGCAATTATCCTTAACAAAATATGCTCCACATGTAAAGTAACAACGAATTTTGCCAGATGATAGCTTAGAAAACAACAAATTAATCATTGGTTCAATGCCAGTATTCCTCTATAACACAGCCCATTTACAAGTAACAAAACAAGGGGAAAGTTAAGTTTACCCCAATGTTACGCAATCAATACAATTCATTCCCTTTCAGTGCTACGACCGACCGCTAATTTCGCTCAGAAATTGCAACATATTGATCCCAAAGGGAATACGATAAAGGAAGATCGGTTAGCGCCTTCCCAACAATTGTCTTGATATGATATCTCGTAAAACTTTATTCGATCGTGTTGTACAGTTAGGAAGATGAACATCGCATCGGAAATCGTTATAAGATAACCGGTAATGAAACTGTAATAATCCTTTAATTATATGACAAATATAAGGATCGTCAGAGTTTATCGAAAAACTTGTTGTTCAGGGTAGGGTAAATAGTAAAAAATCTCATGGACGAATCCCCATGCGCTGGACTGATCAGGTGAGAGACCTTACTGAAACCCCACTTAACGAGTGCGTGCGCCGAGCCTCAGTTCGCAAACTATGGAAAACATCTGTCAAGGCTTTAATAAACAAGAATCCCACATGACCACGACTGCTCTGCCAAGAGCAACCGACTACTACGATAAGGATAGTGACAAAAAGGGCACAAGTGACAATGAACTTTTTTTTTTCTCCTACCTAAGCTGAGAGCCTTGAGAGGCTATTTCAGCATAACCTTAACTAGTAGGTGAGCTCACGGGGCTCAAACCTGACGACGTTGCTAACACGAATCCTAGCAAGAGCCGTGCTTCGCAGAATCACTTGTAGTCGTCGTGGCCTAACGGATAAGAGAGATGCACTGGTGTTCGAATCCCGCAGGCGGGTACCAATTTTTCTAATGAAATACGTACTCAACAAATGTTCACGATTGACTTCCACGGTTAAGGAATAACATCGTGTAATAAAAATGAAACCAGCAAACTTATAATTTGCGTAATTACTGGTGGTAGGACCTCTTGTGAGTCCGCGCGGGTGGGTACCACCACCCTGCCTATTTTCTGCCGTGAAGCAGTAATGCGTTTCGGTTTGAAGGGTGGGGCAGCCGTTGTAACTATACTTGAGACCTTAGAACTTGTATCTCAAGGTGGGTGGCGCATTTACGTTGTGGATGTCTATGGGCTCCAGTAACCACTTAACACCAGGTGGGTTGTTAGCTCGTCCACCTATCTAAGCAATAAAAAAAAAATAAAAAAAATTGGTTATTTTTACCATTTAACTAATAGAGCTACACAAAATATAGTCTTACTGTAATGAGAAAGTAGTAAAGTGTCATATTTTTTCAGACTCTCGGACCAATCGAATGTAAGTTCTGTCACATGCGTTTCAAGTGGAAGTGTTTTCTGAACAGACACATGCCCCGACACTACACTATATACAAATGTTTGAGATGTAATTTAACTTGTACGATTGAGTAAGTATCTAAATCAGTATTATAAGTGTGGAAGTATGTACATATGTTTGTCACTTAATAATGAAAAAATAGTTATATAAATAAATAAATAAATATTTACTAACAATCACGCCACGTTAACTGGTCCCGTGGTAAGTTCGTAAAGAACTTGTGTTACAGGTACCAGATAACGGAAATAAATGTAATATTTTTCTTATACACATAAATGTATTTAATATACATCCATATATACTAAATATTATTTATTATATAATTTATTATAAATAAAATAATAATAACATACATAAAATGAAGTCGTCGTGGCCTAACGGATAAGACGTCCGGTGCATTCGTGTTGTAGCGATGCACCGGTGTTCGAATCCCGCAGGCGGGTACCAATTTTTCTAATGAAATACGTACTCAACAAATGTTCACGATTGACTTCCACGGTGAAGGAATAACATCGTGTAATAAAAATGAAACCAGCAAACTTATAATTTGCGTAATTACTGGTGGTAGGACCTCTTGTGAGTCCGCGCGGGTGGGTACCACCACCCTGCCTATTTTCTGCCGTGAAGCAGTAATGCGTTTCGGTTTGAAGGGTGGGGCAGCCGTTGTAACTATACTTGAGACCTTAGAACTTGTATCTCAAGGTGGGTGGCGCATTTACGTTGTGGATGTCTATGGGCTCCAGTAACCACTTAACACCAGGTGGGCTGTGAGCTCGTCCACCCATCTGTATGGTTTTCATGGAGTCCTGGATAGTTAGATACAAAATTACTAAAATAATATATGTATTTTTAGTTAATCTGTAACCACTCCCAAAGATCACACGCAAACAAATGCTTATCGTGATATACAGAAATCATCAGATAGAATAGCTCATACTGATATATGTACTGATATACGAGAATTTCAGGAAGAGCCGATATTATTATGACAGCGTTACATAGATAAAAACCCAAGAGATACAGTCTCAAACAAAAGTAGCACTCGAAGCTGTCAGTAAGAACTCAACAATTACTATACCTACGTACTATACTATAGTTATGCTAACACTAACAATATCTTTCGCAAATTCAACCTTACCGCGCATTGTTTAAAGTTGTTATTACAAATAGTGTACAATAAATATTCACATTTTTAATACATTAAATTAATTTAGTACATCAATGCAGCGTTATGTAATATTTCTTACATGTAATCTTGCACTTATTCATATATATCATAAAATTCTTTACAAAAAAGATTAATACATCTGTGAATACATATACCCTGCCTATTTCTACCGTGAAGCAGTAATACGTTTCGGTTTGAAGGGTGGGGCAGCCGTTGTAACTATACTTGAGACCTTAGAACTTATATCTCACGGTAGGCGGCGCATTTACGTTGTGGATGTCTATGGGCTCCAGTAACCACTTAACACCAGGTGAGCTGTGAGCCCGTCCACCAATCCAAGCAATAAAAAAAGAAAAGAGAAAAATGTTCGCCCATACTTATTACATTTGGGCATAATGTCTTCCTTCCTAATCGAATACTCTTGGCAGAGTAGTCGTGGCTATCGATGGATAGGGTTACGTCTCGTCGTCTCCACTCGCTTATAAAACCGCCGCACGTCGAGCAATGTTCCCCCATTGGAGACGGCTATTGGTATTGCGAGCACATCGTACTACGGTGGCTTTGGTAGTGCTAATGATGAGGTCAATCCTGCGCGTGGGAGAGCGACCTCTAGGTCTCCTGCCTTCTACAGGTCCATTTACGACAAGTTTCTCCATGGCATCTTCCTTTCTGGAGATGTGCCCAAAGACCTTGTGCAATCGTAGCTGAACAGTCGACGATATTCTATTTTGTATACGAAGTTCTTTGAGGATGCAAAGACGCTTGATATTAGTCTCAGTACAATAAAGTCATTTAAGTGTATTTTTTATTTATTTCTCTACATAAAAAAGCGGGATCTGTACAGATCACGACCCTGTTGTGTGCTACCCAACATCATTTGTGTGATATACTTATTTGTACATTGTTGCGTCTATTTCTTATAGATATCTTGAGGTGGCCAAGAAAATGAATAAATGCGTTTACTTCTTCAAATACTCATTATATTATTTTTAATTAGTTTACAAAATTACAAAATTGAAATGCGCGTTCATCTTTTTTCTTCGTGTGTAAATTTTAAATTTTGACAATTGGTGCCACTATTGCGTTTCCTGTTTTGTGATTGGTTCGTGCGATATGACGTCATCGTTGGCCAATCACAGCCATCAATGTATGACGCGGCGTTGATTCGTTAACATACATTAAAAACAACAAGTGAACCAACGCAACACATCACTGTTTTTAAGAAAATATGGTAGTAATTGGCGGTTGAGTTCATAGTACCATCAGTATATTATTATATAAGTGATGCCCAGCGCGTTTCCACAAACGAGTTATTTTTAATTCAATTAATTAAAAACTTTGCACTAACTCTAAAAGTCACATGCAACGTCACGTCAAAATTACATCTCAGTAATGTCTGTACTATTTATTATATTGATTTTAACTCGAATTATAGAAAAGTATGGTAATGTTAGATGTTATGGTAAATGTTACTGGTGGTGAGACGTCTTGTGAGTCCGCACGGGTAGGTACCACCCTGCCTATTTCTGCCGTGAAGCAGTAATGCGATTCAGTTTAAATGGTGGGGCAGCCGTTGTACTGTAAAAACTGAGACCTTAGAACTCATATATCAAGGTAGGTGGCGGCATTACGCTTTAGATATCTATGGCCTCCGGTAATCACTTAACACGAGGTGGGCCGTGAGCTCGTCCACCAACCTATGCAATAAAAAAATGTTCTTTTTTAATGAGAGTAAACATAAAAATATATCGGATGGTTAATTATTAAAAATAAAAAGATGTGTTGTGTTGTGGAACACCGGATAGGCACGAAGTTCCTTATTATAAAAATATTAATTTTAAGTTCTATTCGAGGTATAAAGAAAATAATTATTCGGGTATACATTTATTATTATTATGATTTTTTTATTGATTAAAATAAAAATAACCGCTAGGGTCAACCACTCCGCAGTGCAAGCTCTTCTTCCCGCTCGGCGCCGTGCCGCCGCCGTCGAGCCGGGGGTCCGAGGAGGGCGTTTGTCCAGCTCCGGCCCCTATGAGGAGGCAGTCTCCTCCCGGTGATGGTCACGGGGCGACCTAAGGGGTTGAGGCTGCGCCGCACGCTACCGTCACTCTAGCGCACTGGCACCACGAGGACGGGACGGCGCGTTGGCGGCTGCGGACTGCGATGCGGTCGGCATTTTCGTCGTCGCTGTCGTCGCCGAACATACTGTTGAAGAGCAACCCGGTCGGCGGTGTATCGCGTTCCGAACCGGCAGGCTGGTTCTGGCCCAGCGGGGTATCCCGGAACACCAGCGGCACTGCCCGGACGGCCTGGTAGAGCCGCCGTACCGCGGAGACTGACGTCGTTGGTCGTTGACTATCGCCTCGACGACCCGTCGGTCGGTCGTCCTCGGGGTGGCGCCGCGTGTCTGGTTGTAGTGTTGACCGCGGGAACCCCCCTACTCTGACCGGATTCTGACCCCGGACGGAGATCGGACGTCGGGTATAAGAGTGCAGGGGAGTCGTTTAGTGGGTGGGCCCTAAAATCCTTGGGCCCGCGATCTGCTCTCAACACCTGCAAATCGTTGAGTCTCACATACCCCGCGCGCCCCCTAGGCGCGGGGACCTCGTAGGAGGTTCGGAACCAGGACCGAAAAAAAAAAAACCCTCCGCATCGTCCCATAAGAAACTTCGTTCCAAAAAAGAAGAACAAAAAAATATCACTGACCGCACCACGCGAATAGTACTCCCACACGCCGCTTGTTTTAATCTCAATATTTTTTTGAACTTTTACTACTTTTCTATTACGAACTCTAAGATACGATCATCCTCGTCTTTGCACGAGTGTTATACCCCTTTTATGAACACTAACAATTCAGAGGAGGAGTTTACACGGTAAGCACATCAACACTTCTTTANACAAAAAAATATCACTGACCGCACCACGCGAATAGTACTCCCACACGCCGCTTGTTTTAATCTCAATATTTTTTTGAACTTTTACTACTTTTCTATTACGAACTCTAAGATACGATCATCCTCGTCTTTGCACGAGTGTTATACCCCTTTTATGAACACTAACAATTCAGAGGAGGAGTTTACACGGTAAGCACATCAACACTTCTTTATTAGTGTTGTTAATTAAAAAACTTTGTTAAATATACACCGATTTTATTACAATAACTAGCTGACCCGGCAGACTTCGTAGTGCCTAAATCGATAAATAAAAGATCTAATTTAAAATTTTTGTATAAAGTAAACTTAAAACAAACAAAAGGAATCCGTCCGACGGGGACACATCAAAAGAAAAAGAAAATTGTTATTTTTATTTAATTCCGAGCATTTTCATTTTTATCTACCTTTTAAATCTTCTCTGGACTTCCACAAATTATTCAAGACCAAAATTAGCCAAATCGGTCCAGCTGTTCTCGAGTTTTAGCGAGACTAACGAACAACAATTCATTTTTATATATATAGAAGAAGAAGATTACAAGATTTAATGATGATTTTGAATAATCGAAGTGTGATTATCAAACTTTGTTCACATGCCGTTCTTTAATACTGACTTCACGGCGCCCCTCCTGGCTGAGCCTTTGCTCGCCCACCTGTCCTGGTTAAACTGGAAAGGCCTCCGGGCCACCAGTAATCTCTCAATCATAAAAAAAAACTTCACGGCGCTAACCCTACATGTTTTTGGATTCTAGACTACACAAAATTCCATAGTTTCAATAACAAAACCATTAAAGTGTTTCTCAACGACAATGCCTTCCTTTTATAATAGCTTTACTATACACATTTCACATTCCAACTTTAGTAAAAACAACATTATTAAAATAACAAGCAAAAGAGTGAAATTTTACTCCACAACCTATGAGGTACATAACTGAAAGGGCATTACATAACACAGACTATAAACCACTGTTTCATGTGAACTGTGTTCGCGGAAAAACTATTAATTATTAGATAGCATAATACCTAAAAGGGAAGATATATAAGACCTTAATAAGGCCTGCCGTCTTGTATGGATCATCTTGTTGGACCACTAAAGTGGCGGATGAAAGGCGATTGCATGCAGCAGAGATGCGAATGTTGCGATGGATGTGTGGAGTAACGAGAATGGATAGAATACGGAATGAATATGTTAGAGGAAGTCAGAAAGTAGCACCTGTGACTCTGTGACAGAGAAGCTGAGAAGTGCGCGTTTGGAATGGTATGGAGATGTGATGACACGAAATGAAAATGAGGTTGGTAACAAAATGTTAACTATGAATGTGGAAGGATATAGAGGAAAAGGTAGACCTAAGAAGAAACGACCGGATTGCGTGAAAGACGATATGGGTAAGAGGGGAGTGAACGAAGAAATGGTATATGATAGAAGAGTATGGAAGGAGAAAACATGTTGCGCCAGCCCCAGGTAACTGGGAGAAGAGCCGGATGATGATGATGATGATGATGATGATGTAACATAATACCATGTGTAAATGATCGAACGATACAAACATTGAATGGAACTTCTGTTATATTCGATCGCCGATAAACACTGTTCGTCTAAGTGTTGACATTACAAAGTACGTGAATTGCTTTGTTTGACTTGATAATGTTCAAACTAATGTTTAACTTTAGCACGTAAGTACACGGTACAAACGAGCCATCGATCTAATCTCTCAAAATTGATTCAAGTTTTGGTTTATGTCGATGAAAAATGGCGTGAATTTACTGAGAATGCATTGACTTTTTGGAAAGTCAGAAGTCAGAAGAAGAAATTGTATTTATTTTTATCTGCCTATTTGTATGTATTATCTTGTGTTTTATTCGTATGAGGATCACGCAGCAACCCTCATTAAGTTTGAAAGAAATATTTTGTCTAAATATTTATGATTCAATTTAATAGATGCATACTTGCATTTATTTTTATTGTGGCATTATACCTCGTAGCGAAGTCTCTGAGTAAAGACGATTAACCATGTTTTCACAACTGATTGTACATATCAAGTGCATTTACAATATTTATTTTAAACAGCTAAACCGCGGTGAACTTTAGTACGCATATGCATAGTACATATATATAAATAAATAAATAAATATTTACTAACAATCACGCCACGTTAACTGGTCCCGTGATAAGTTCGTAAAGAACTTGTGTTACAGGTACCAGATAACGGATATAAATGTAAGATTTTTATTATACACATACATACATTTAAGATACATCCATAACCCTGGAAAATACATTTATATTTATCATACGAATATCTTCCCTTGGCGGGATTCGAACCCACGACCCCCTTGCGTAGTGACCCTGTCACTTACCACTACACCAGGCGGCCGTTAAGTATGTGCAGTTTTAAGTACGACAAATATTCGAATCTTATTTCGAAGTTTACTAGTGATGTTAATGGTAACAATAACAAATGTTATCGCATTTGCAGCGCTACCAGAATGCGATTCCGAACGAAAACGGAAATACGACACTCAAACCACTGTCAGTTTCCCACATTTCGCGCGTTTCCGTGCGTTTCCCATCTAGTTGCAGATGAAAGAGATTTTTTATGACTTTGATTTCCTATTTTGCTAAATCGAATCAAACGAAATGTGCGCTTATCAAGTGACCATGAACATGCACCAGTTATAACATATTTGATATTTGAATACTATATAAACTATTATGTTTATGTATGTATTTGCATTTGTGTATATATGTATATATTTACACTTATGTATTATATGTATTTATTTGTAATTTAATATAAATTTCAACACACCTACGATTATTTACTCTGTAGTCCGTTCGGTTGACTGACTGATAGAAAATTCCTTAGGCATGAAGTCCGCCTATGTAAATTTTACATGAAGTGTAATAAATAAATAAAGAACACAGAGTAAGAATAAATATATTGTTTATAGCTCAGTGTGGCGATATGGACACTAAGGCCTTTTTTTTATAAGATATGATGGTTAGAACGATTTCATGACGCAACGAAACTCATAGCAAGTAAAATATGACTGATATGTCAGTTAACCTGTTTCAATAGCGTTAGTAACGACTAGGGTTTTTAGTATGGAGAACACTGGGAACAAACATGCATGAGGCTTCCATTATAAAGTCATTCTATGGTCGGAAGACGTCAAAAGGTTACCTTTACACCTTCTTGAGTACCCTGGTTCATTTAATTGTTTCAGTGGACTCAACCAGCTAGCTGATTTGTAACGAAAATGTTCTGATGATTTGTTAACCTTATTAAATTTTGGCCCTCTAAACTTGAATATTAATTATAACATTTTTATTAAATTACGCCTTTAATGTTTATTTTGTAATCTAAACAAACTCGTTCCATTAGAAAATTCTTCCAAACATTGTAACAAGAAAAAGTCCACATTTTTCCCTGACTCACACCGCAGCGCAAAGAGACAACTAAATTCAACTAACTCGGCGAGAACAAAGTTCTGTTTGAACCAGTTTACTCGTGTTGGCTTTAAAACTGCAATGTAACGACTGCTCAGCTTTATCCAAATAGATTGTTCTAATACGGTAAGTTTTTGGAGTAAAAACCACTAGAGTTTTCACTAAAAATGAAAAAGTCATAATTTGGAAAAATAATTCATTATAAATTAAAATGAAAATAATACTGGTCATAAAAGAAAACTTTATTGTTAAAAGTTTTATTGAAGCAATTCTAATGAAATATCTGCCTATGTGTAGCGAAACATTTTTTTGTTTGTAAGTAAACACGTGCCATTCACGACTTTTCCGGGAATAAAACTCAAATTACAAAGAGAGAGAGTTTTATTTGAATGCCACAAAATTACTATGTACTACATCTTTTATCGAAACAAAAATATATTTTCGTGTAATTTTTTTCCGAAAACTCATTTGATCCCAGAATTACTTTAATTAATTTTATAAACCCCTATGAACATATATGTACTACGTTGTGAAACATTATTTTGGCATTAAAATTGAATCTCAAAAAGAAAATAGTACCAGACAAAATCTTTTTTTTTTCTTTTTTTTCTTATCATAAGCGAGTGGACGAGTTTTAAGCGAGTCATAATTGAAATTTAATTAACTTTAAAAAAAAGAAGGTACCTATGGCTATTGCGGGTTAATATCGAGTTCATTGTATTCATATTATCATTTCCGATATTTCGAATACTATACAACTTTCGTTCCCACGAACAACATATTCGGTAGGCAGCGGCTTGGCTCTGCCTCTGGCATTGCTGAAGTCCATGGGCGACGGTAACCACTCACCATCCGGTGGGTCGTAATGCTCGTCTGCCTACAAGGGCAATAAAAAAAATAAAAAAATACGAAAACCGTAATAATATTTCGTTATGATTACACCTAATAATGTAATAGAAGTAATATTCTCAAAGGATCAGTTTATCGCAGAGGTATACAGAAAAACGAAAACTGTAAGAACGTAAAAACTGAGCCTTATCATTTTCAACTTCAAACTTCAAAATGCAATCTTGAACGCCTGAAACGGTATTGTTTGTTCGTGGTACATCATTGGAAGCAAGAATGTTATCTGAATAATGTACCAAACAATAATGTAGCAAAACACCGTAGCCTTAAGCTTAGTTTAGCTCTATGTCAATCATATTTCTATGCAAATTACCATCAGTAGTATATGCTCATTCAAAAATATTAAGGGTTTTTTCTATAGGGATGCTCGAACTTTGACAGCTCATAGCGGCCATCATGGTAAAGCGATAGCTGTCAAATTTGGCATGAACACATATTTTGTTGTGACATTTCACCATGGAACGCTACATGGTTGTCCGACGGTATCGCCGGCCCTTATTTCTTCGAAAAAGGAGCCGCGCTCACTGTCAATGGCAACCGATATCAGACGATGATAACAAACTTTTTGTGGCCTAGGATAGATGGTATAGATTTCCATCTCGATGGTCTCAAGACCATACTATTGAATTTACAAACCCGACTTAGTACGTGAACTAAGCTGCAGCAACCAGGACAATAACAACAAAAATATGACTATGATATTTCGAATGTAAAATATGTACATCTTATATCAAATTAGCTCTTCGAAATTCGCAGAATATTTACCGCGACAGCACACAGCTAAATCTTGGGAATCTCGGTTTCAAGACCCTCTAAAATTAATAAGTATACCTCACCACCATTTCATAGGCATTTTCATTTCGTGCAGTAGAAATCGAGCTTCAAATTAAAAGCTCACTGCCTCAATAAATCCGTCGAAGATTACACGGATTAAATACGAGATAATTACTAAGAAAGGATCGCTTGCTTCGAGACTATGCCGCGTTTAAAGCTTCCTCTGTACCAACAGAAAATTGATTAAAATACCAATGAGTATTTAAAAATGGGTCAGCCGTAACTTTAGTCGGAGAGTTATTCAACAATATTGCAACTACATTTTTCTTTTGCTTTTGATGAAATAGCTTTATGATAAGTTCCTTAAGATGAAGCTGTTGGTTTTAAAGCTTCACATCTCCTTACAGAAGTACAGAAAACGAGACATACGATATTATATGTATATAAGTATAACTAGTGAATACTTATGGTATTTAACAAAAATACCGTTACAACATCCAAAATGACTTTAAGCACAATTATTGACGAAAAATCGTCAGATCCTGATCATATTATTTATTTTCTTAGATTTACGGATTTATATTTAACCACAATAAACAGTCACAATCTGATCAATACTACTAAATACTTAAGTCAGATTAAACTACAGTAACCTCCAACATCCCGGCCTCAAAGTCTACAACTCTAAAGGAAATTCCCAAAGAATGAGCTCGGTTCGTTTCACGGACTAATTTCGGCTTTGTTGCGGAACGGAAGACCACAAGGAAAGTTGTCTGCGTCCCGGCGCCGAAGTACTTCGAGGTAAAATGGTTTTAATTTTAGTTGATAATTTTAAAACTATGAGACATGTCCACACTGCTTTCGAACTAGAACGCTTCTTGGAAATTAAATACATTAATTAAAATAATTAATTGATTAATAATTATAATAATTAACGTAAGCTACAATATACGATATAATTAACGTAATAGTAAATATTAGAAGGAGTACCTACTTTGATATATAAATATGTCTATGATTGTTTCAAGATAGACCTGAAAAGGAGCCAGTAAACTCTAAAATTCTAAATTAGAATTCATAGTCTCATTTGATTTATAATTTAAAGGAAGTCCTTGAACAACTCTCTGAATTTCTAATGAGATAATAAGTTCGCGTTAGGGACATTTCATAATTAGCGTGAGATCCCACTCGACTCACGACTTACCTGCTTCCTTCCCATACGTTGTTGGTCAACATCTAAATAATTGAGTTCATTTGGAAATCATAGTAGCTCTTGCTTAGTAGCTCTTCCACGATAAAATTAATTCAAAGCTGCCTCTGACCCATTCACATTCACATTTAAGTCCTACAATATAATACAAAACAATCCAATCTACAACTCGGCATTTTCTTCCTTCCCTTCCAATTATTAATAAAACAAATTTAATGTTATGGATCAAATTCAATTTTTTCTCAACCTTTCTTGCAGCCAAATTTCTTATTTTAATTTATACCTATTTACGCCTTTGGAATTTCTATTAATATAATAATATATTCATAATTATGTGATTGTACTCTCGGCAATGGATAGGTCGTATTATAGAATTTTCATATCAGTTTTGAACAAGTGTATGGATACATAAATTATTTAATGGCACAAATCCAATGCATATACTCAACTAAGTAAAACAGCCTATTGAAGTTCATTGTATAAATTCAATTGAAGTATATCGATACCTGCGATCCGCGCATTCTGATTTCTTCGTTGACCGTAGCCACGAGATATTGCAGAAAATGTACCTATTCATATAAAATCACAAAATGCTTCTCACGGATCACAGTGCATCGTATGCCTTGAATATTGATGTCCAAATTCACTTATAGTTCACCTCATAAATTTGAGGGTGAGTTAAGTTCATTGATATATGATTTAAATTTCGTAAATAATGAAACGGCTGATAGAAGATTGCACAAAGTGGGAATGAGTTGCTCGCTCCGGGCATTTCAATATTGTAAAATTGTTATGTTATAATTACTTATTGTAAAAATGAATATTTAAAAAAATCAAATATAAAAAAAAAAAACATGCCCGCTGAGTTTCTTGCCAATTCTTCTCAGGACGGAGGCTAGTTCTTGTGAATTGGCGGTAGTTCTTTTGACGTTCAACAAGTATGTACTTTCATTTATGTTGAATAAAACTTTTTTGATTTGATTTGATTTGATTCTATCTTCAAAAACTACTCAATGCATTGTAAATTTTCTATTTTTAATCCGACATTAAAAATAAACTTACAAATGTATGTGCTTATGTGCTCTTTTGTCAGCAGGGTTCTATAAATGGCGTCCACATAGTGTTATGATTTTGTTTGTTTGTTTGTTTGTTTTTTACGAGTCCGTTATTAGAATATTGCTTAGAACCTATTTTTACTGGTGGTAGGACATCTTATGAGTCCGCACGGGCAGGTACCACCACCCCGCCTATTTCTGCCGTGAACTAGTAATGCGTTTCGGTTTGAAGGGTAGGGCAGCTATTGTAACTATATTGAGACCTTAGAACTTATATCTCAGAGTGTGTGGCGCATTTACGATGTACCTACATGTATATGGGCTCCGGTTACCACTTAACACCAGGTGGGCCGTGAGTTCGTCCACCCATCTAAGCAATAATAAATAAAAAGCAATAAAAAATAAATAAAGCATTAACGTAAATGCCTGTAGAAGAGCGCCTTTTTTCCTTTTACATAGTTTTTAGATTAGCATTTACACGATTGTAACGCCGCCTCTTTCGAATCCAATGAATCCTCCTTGAAGCTGTAGAGGATTTAAAAGGCGGCTCTAAAAATATTCTTTTCTATCAAACATTGTTTCCATTTTAAGTTTCGCTTCAAGGCTTCATGTCAGTACTGTTTCAATAATATCGGGAGGAGTTGACGACAATGACACCCCTCGAAAATCCTTTGAGAAACCCCATAGGTATTCCAATTTCCAGTCGTCATCCTTAATTAAATAAATACAGATGAGTCACGAACCTGTATCGCCGATTTGGACTGTTTTGTAGGCTTACCGCACCGCCAAAAATATTCCTACCGCCTGCGCATTGCTTTGTATAACCTGAACCAAGTTCCAAACGCACACATGGACCAGTCGTTTACACGCCACCTTGTATTTTGAGGGATGAAGTTCAAAATTCAATTTCGAAGACCACTGTCCTGCCCGTCAAACTGAAACATGGAAGGCAAAACCACATTTATCATCTAGAGATAAGTTTCTTTTTTATTGACTTCGAAGGCAGACGAGCATTGGCCACTGATGGTGTTGTCAACATCGGTATTGACGAGATTTAATCTCACCAATAAAAAAATTGAAAACCGTTTTATCCCTAACTTTATAGAAAAAATTTAATTCCAACAAACAACAAAATGTCATATTTAAAATAAATCGAATTTTAGCTGTCAACGATTATGATTAAATTTCGAGCACTAGTTTAAATAGCTTTTTTTCTCTTCTTTTGGCAATAGCGTTTACTTTTTGCCAATGACGTAAATAAATTTTAGTGATATGAAATTATTTGTACCGATTTCAAAGAAATTGAAGACCATTTCGTGTTATTATTTTCTTAATTATCGCTTCAAGGATTTCAAAGCAATAAATTGTAAATTGTCATTTTGCGTTAAACGCTCATAAATGCGTATAAGAAATTGTGCTACCTAATGACGTAATGCAACAAAAAACTTAGTACATCCAACACTTTCACTGGTGGTGGGACCTCTTGTGAGTCCTCGCGGGTAGATACCACCACCCTGCCTATTTCTGCCGTGAAGCAGTAATGCGTTTCGGTTTGAAGGGTGGGGCAGCCGTTGTAACTATACTTGAGACCTTAGAACTTAAGGTGGGTGGCGCATTTACGTTGTAGATGTGTATGCGCTCCAGAAACCACGAAAACAAACAACATGCAGTACAAAAACGTATTAGGCGGAATTTATTTCAATTTTCTGAGTTCCAAACATGCCATTTTCACGTTTATTCATAAATATATGCTTAGAAAGCCGTAAGACATGTCCTGAAAGTTACTTGATTTATTCGTCGCCCTCCTGTCTATGAAAAGGTTAAACGAGGTAGCTGAAATGTTAAAAAGAAAGTTTTCCGATATATTATATATACATTCCGATAAACTGTTGGTTATAAAATTAAGTTGGTAGTACTTACTAGAACTTTACGCATAAATGTAACCCGAACTGAATGTATAGTTTTTTAAATTATTGCACTTTCTATATTTTTCTCATAGCGATATGGACTTTTTGGCGGGAAATCGAGGAGTGAAGTTGTGTGATTTGTTTTATTTTGTCTGTTTAGTGCTTCTTCAGGTTTAAATGTTTAATAACGGTGGTTTATTAACTGTTTAATATCTGTGAAAGTGCACAAATGTGGAAAAATGTAACAAAGCCGCTGGACGTAGCTTCTCGGGATCCTCCAATATAATAATCCAATAATTCCAATAACTATATAAATTGAATATAATGTTAATTGAAAACAATATCAGGTCGTTTCTGTATTTTACAAATAAATGTATTATTGTTGATTGATGATTTAACTGATTAAAAAAGAAATGCATTAAAAACAATGATCCTTCAGATAGCGTCATACGTTTATTTATTTATACAAATACTACGTATATTCGTTCACTATTATTGTAATGATTCGACAGGAGACATCATTCGACTCGGAACACAAGTATTTCTTTCTAAACTCTTACAGATTCTGTATCCCAATTAAGTAAAAAAAAATTAAGTATTCGTAAACTCGATTTTTTCAAAATCACAATGAAACTCACTTATGAACATGTAAAAATTAATATGATGAATAAAATGATAAAACTACCGGCATTATTCAAAAATTAATGTCACAAGAGCGAAGAAACATTACTACATTAAATGTAATAAATATCGTACTTGAATCGAAAATCGATGTCTTAATCGTCTCTTCGTTCGTACTTTTCGGAACCAATTAATGAGCCGAACTTGACCGACTTCGTTAAGTGAATTGTACGAAATTTTCCAAGTTCGGTTTTGTCAGCTTTAATAAGCCGTGTCGATTGATATGCTAGGAAACAATGATTTAATTCGTAAATATTTTGACAAAGATAATTAATCAAGGAAATTTCTCGAGAACTATATGTATTTCTGATTAATTCATCTCTATTTATGCAATAACTAACTCTATGCAATAACTCTTAAATCTTAATCGTCAATCATCTTAAAAGATTATCTGCATGTAAGAGTGTAGAAATATAAGTGCAGCGCATTTTAAATTAGATTTTTTATTGCTTATAATATGTGTGGACGAGCTCACGACCCACCTGGTCTTAAGTGGTTACCGCAGCCCATGTTCATCAACATTGTAAATGTTGCAACTCATCTTGAGACATTAATCTCTAAGTCTAAGTCTCAGTTTTTCACAGTAGGCAGCCATTTTACCTAATTCTTCAAGCCAAAAGTATCACTGGTTCACTGCAGAAACAGGCAGGGCGGTGATAACTGCCCGCGCGGGTCCACAAGTCGCCTTACCACTAATCATTACGTAAACTATATTTTTGGCAGGTATGATTTTTATTACACGATGTTTTTCCTTCATTGTGGAAGTCATCTGTGAACATTTATTAAGTACTTGTTTCAATAGAAAGCTTGGTACCTGCCAGCGGGATTCGAACACCGGTACAGTCGCATCGCTGGATTTTTTATTTACTACCTAATCTGATGGTCTAGAGACCATATCAGCGTCACCGGGCTAGAAGAGTATCGCTGGTTACGAATGTACCGGGGGTCATATCCTTCAGGCCACGATGATTTCTTAAAATTAATTAGATAAAATCAAGTAGTAGACAATAAACTAGTCGAAATCATATGTTTTACCGTAGCTAAATCCATCTATTCACCTACTATTAAAAATATTACAACAGTAAGTTAGTCACATCGCATGATGTTAATTTGAATTCGAAAATTAATTCCATCTTTTTCTTCGCCTACTTTTTCCTGAGCTGAGATTCGGACACGAATTGTTCAGTTCTTGTTACTCAACAATCTGGATTTAGTTGATTAAACAGCAACATACACTGCTCGCCAGCACCAGCAAATGAGCGGTAGTCCGGCGACTTTCTCATCCTCCTCAAAATGTTATTTAGCTTTCAAGTCTCAAAATTGTTTTCTAATACCGAAATCAATACCAAATTTTGGACATACACATAACCAGTATTAAATCTGAATAAACCTAATGCTTCTATTAATATCCCATTGACACATTTGCTATAGTTATCTTCTGAAATTTACAACATTCCGTAGGTACAGTAAAACAGATCTTTACTAAAATTTACTAGTAAATAATAGAATACTTTATAAAAAAGGATTGTGTGGTTTTATGAAACCACGGTAAAAGTGAACCTTTGCTACTAGTAATAGTCTATACACTACACGGTCAGCTGCTGCGAACTATAGGCGCCGCCATATTGGCCTGTATTGGGATGTAATAATAAAAATTTCACTTTAATAATAAACTTCTTTATACAATAGTACTTTTACGAATGCCATTAACACGGCGTTATTAAAGATTTGGTAATGTGTGAAAAAGTTCCTTGCAATCATGTTAACTGCTATTAAGTTACGAAATTTAGCAACGTTTTTTTTTCCTATAAATAATATGTATAATATTAAGCGACTGTTTTAGCGTAAATAATAACTTTATAGTACGCCTTCATAGGAGCCTGTATTATTTTTTACCGCGTTCGTGATACGAAATAGTAGGACAGTGGAAATTCCGGTCAAAGTTGACCTGCTGTAACACGTCATGGTACGGTCCATAGTTTTTCTGCCGATATTATGACGAGCACCGGCAATGTAGATAGAATAAGACCTCACTTTGATTCAATAAAAAAAAAGATGTGTGGTGTCGTGAGACACCGGATAGGAACGAAGTTCCTTATTATTAAAAATATTAATTTTAAGTTCTATTCGAGATATAAAGAAAATAATGATTCGGGTATAGATTTATTGTTTTGATTTGATTTGATTTGATAACAAACTAAATCGAAAAAAGCTTACGTTACGGACGTTTTTTCCCGGTTAGGGTACCCCTCCGCATCGTCCCATAAGGAACTTCATTCCAAAAATTTTATGTTAGTTTTTGTACGTTATTACAAAGTTAAGTCGTACACTGTGTGCATTACTAATAAAAATCTTACGTTACGGACGTTTTTTCCCGGTTAGGGTACACCTCCGCATCGTCCCATAAGGAACTTCGTTCCAAAAATCTAATTTTCTGTGGTACACAACACCTTGGCTGTACCTCTGCCATTGCTGGTATCCATAAATGAAGGAGCCAACTCACCATTATGTGGGCCGTATAGTAGTATGTCTTCGTAAACAATGAAAATAATCCAATATTAATGTTACTCCCATTTACTATATAATATGTATCTAAATATCAAAGGGGTTTCCGTTAAGCAAATTATACATTGAACTAGTTCAGATTTCTGACAATGAATTACAGGTTCCTCAATCCGCCCTTTGTTCCTACAAGGTGGTGGCTAGATAATTGAGACCCACGACAGCGTGAATGAAAATTTAAATTAAACACGACCAGAGCTTCATAATTATTCATTGCTAAATTAATTTTGAAGTAACATTGGATAATTTACGAAAATAACATGATGATATATTATGATTCATATTAAATGACATTTTTATTTTACTTTACCGTCGTCTTTGGAACTTTCAACCTTATGTGATCGGAATAACAGCTGTTCCGCCATTTAAATAAGAACGCAAGTTTGCTTCACTAAAAACACAGACCGAATGATGGCAACAAGTATTTACTTGTTACTACTTATAATTGCCACGAAAATCGCCGGTAATAATTATAGAAAGCTGGGTGGGAAAAGAAGCTACGAATTTTTAATTACAATTGTGTAGACGAGTATTGTTCGTCAGATGTTAATTAGTAAGTGTCATCACATGCATAACAACAATATCTTGAAATGAACTTTATATAAACTTTATAAAAAATGAATTATACTCCGATAACGGGAGTAGTACCTATAAAACAAAAGAAAAACAAAAAAAGATGTCTTCCTGCCACTTTCTTAAGGTATAAGTGACCATAGTCGAATTTAGAAACGAAAACTAGTTGTAATTAAAACATGAAAAAATATTCAGATACAAGCAATATCAAATATTGTAAAGAAATAAAACGGAAACGTCCACAATAACCTTTTATATTTAGATCTACGAATCAGTATAGTCAGCATGAAAACTAACTCGTATAATATGACACGAAATCTTCGTGCTCAGGAACTAATGGCCGTCAGGGTTTCCGCGTATAAAGCGAATGCAAACGAGGGGTTCCATGCTTCCAGAATGTCAAATCACAAAGGGTAATGCATTTCCACTTGAATAAGAATGGGCACTACACACTGATGTGTTCGCTTCTTTATCGATGTACTGTTTTAAAAGTATATTGGTTCTTTACAATGTAGAGTCATTGAATTTGACAAGTTTATTTTATTTTATTTTGAAGGCTAATAAGATCTTCTCTTTCAATCAATCTTTGTGGACTATTATCTACTACTAGCGGCCCGCTCCGGCTACGCTCGGGTCTTTAACAAAAATTTCAACGACGTTATTTTATTTTTTTTAAATAAAGGAACACTGATTGCGGCATAACTATAATAGTTAGACATATGCTGTCGCGACACTTTTTGTAAATAATAATATGTTCTACAAAGTCGTAGTACATTATTTTGTTCTATCATCAATAGTTTTCGCAGGGCACACGACGTAAAGAATATTTTAGGTAAAGTTTTTTACACCTTGGGTTACATTATTGGAGTTTTAGTAAGGATCCCTATTTTTTTTCAAAAAAGATTATAGCCTATGTCACTGGGAGATAATGTAGCTTCCAAGCAGTGAAAGAATTTTTCAAATCGGTTCAGTAGTTTCGAATCCTATTCAATACAAACAAACAAACAAATCTTCCCTCTTTATAATATTAGTATAGATAGTATAGATAACCGGGTAACGCGGTCTAGCAAAAAGCCTGATCACAATCACCATTGCTGTGGACATTGGAGATGTCAAGACGCGAAGCAATCAGAACTTATCCGCTGTCGCAGTATTTTCGACCGCATATAATAATATTTGAGATATTTCTTGCACAAGTTATTTCAACGTCCTCACATTCCACAACTCTAACCTAGATTTTTCTACGCTGTTACGGGTGCTCAGGCCAAATTTCTTCCACGAAGACACTCCGACCGGAAATCGAATACGGGCTTCGTGATAAAGTAAATGGAATTCTGATCATTAAACGAACACGGCATCTAGGTACAAATGTATCCTGTTAGCAAATAGTGTCCATTGTTAAAAGCAGGGCCGAAGGGTACATTTCAACCAAAAAAAAGAGCATGTGCTTATCGGACTTCGTACTTGTGGGCTTTGTAATAACGATAAAGTAAACGTTGATAAATTTCAAAGCCGGGACTTAATTATAATTTTAAATTATAACATATAATGAATCCGATTTTGTGATTTCGGAACACAACAACACAACGCACACACGCACAGTCCAAAATATTTACTTTCATAGGAATTTTATTTATAAGCTGATGTTTCCAATTGGTTCCTGATGGCTTTAATGAAGACTCCATTGAGTGGTTGGTGGTATAAGGCAAAGTCGATGAGAAAAGATCTCGCGGACGATCTTCAACACGATCGACTGACCTCATAAAATCTGTGACTCACTCCAACCTAAATGATTGCTCCCGTGCCACATGGCGTCGCATCGCGAGAGCATCGGTATCGCAGGATCTTACTGATGCATGACCACAACCACTCTGTCAAGAGTGTACGACTAGGAAGAAGTTTTTAAATTGTTCCCAAATAAGATAATTTGAAGATCTACCAAATACGACATACACCATTTATACGGGCTCTGTTTTTGTCATATGACAACGGGACCCTTTTTTTTTTTTTTTTTGTCGCTGGGGAATCCATTTACGGATACCCGGTCGAGGGGGGTAACGAACCGGGTTATGTCGGACTCCGGCGCCTCCTGAGAGGAAGAAGGGGAGAAGAGAAGGGCCGAGGTCCTTCACCTCCCCCAATTTCTCACAGGAGACTACGCCTTGAAAAAGGCGCGCGAAGCACTTGCCCCGCAGAACGACTACCGACTAAACCCNCGACCACTAAATTGCGTATTCCAGTGTAGATCTTCACCACTGTGATGTTGGTCGTGGTTAGGGATGGACAAGGAGTCACTACCCAACCGTCATTGAACACAGCAATGGCTGACTTGATAACAGCCCCCTGCCCGTTGATCCCCTGGAAGATCCTCACACCCCGATGGTCCCTCACTCTACCCTGGCTTCCCACATACGGCTCCTGGAGCCACTGATAGTGTTGTCAACATCGGTATTGACGAGATTTAGACTCACGACTCACCAATAAAAAAAATTGAAAACAGTTTTATCCCTAACTTTATAAGAAAAAATTAAATTCCAACAAACAAGAAAATGTCATATTTAAAATAAATCGAATTTTAGCTGTCAACGATTATGATTAAATTTCGAGCACTAGTTTAAATAGCTTTTTTTTTCTCTTTTTTTTGGCAATAGCGTTTACATTTTGCCAATGACGTAAATAAATTTTAGTGATATGAAATTATTTGTCCCGATTTCAAAGAAATTGAAGACCATTTCGTGTTATTATTTTCTTAATTATCATTTCAAGGATTTCAAAGCAATTAATTGTAAATTGTCATTTTGCGTTAAGCGCTCATAAATGCGTATAAGAAATTGTGCTACCTAATGACGTAATGCAACAAAAAACTTAGTACATCCAACACTTTCACTGGTGGTGGGACCTCTTGTGAGTCACAACGTGCAGGACAAAAACGTATTAAGCGGAATTTATTTAAATTTTCCAAGTTCCAAACATGCCATTTTCACGTTTATTCATAAATATATGCTTAGAAAGCCGTAAGACGTGTCCTGAAAGTTACTTGATTTATTCGTCGCCCTCCTGTCTATGAAAAGGTTAAGCGAGGTAGCTGAAATGTTAAAAAGAAAGTTTTCCGATATATTATATATACATTCCGATAAACTGTTGGTTATAAAATTAAGTTGGCAAGTACTAGAACTTTACGCATAAATGTAACCCGAACTGAATGTATAGTTTTTTAAATTATTGCACTTTCTATATTTTTCTCATAGCGATATGGACTTTTTGGCGGGAAATCGAGGAGTGAAGTTGTGTGATTTGTTTTATTTGGTCTGCTTAGTGTTTCTTTACGTTTAAATGTTTAATAACGGTGGTTTATTAACTGTTTAATATCTGTGAAAGTGCACAAATGTGGGAAAAGGAAACAAAGCCACTGGACGTAGCTTCTCGAGATCCTCCAATATAATAATCCAATAATTCCAATAATTATCTAAATTGAATATAATGTTAATTGAAAACAATATCAGGAAGTTTCTTTATTTTGCAAATAAATGTATTATTGTTGATTGGTGATTGATTAGGATATGGCCTAGATCTGACGACTTACCGTGAATCGTCCCGCAGCCACGTCCGAAGGTCCTGGTCGAGGATGAGTATTGCCGACAGAATCAGTTCATCTATCCTTCACATGTAGAAAGTCATAGGTCACTGTCACTATTTTCCAGTTTTTTTTATATGAAAGGGGGAACTTTACACACTAATTAAATATTATGCGCGTGCCGATGCGGCTACAGCGGCTTCGCGCGACAAAAACTCTGTTTCTGTTTTTGCCGCACTAGCTGGTAGGCAGGTGGTGGCGCTAGTGTCGCGCCGAAGAACCATTTCCCACGAAAATGGTGCATTCCGATACACACAATATGTCGCAGACCCAGTACAAGAAAAAATAAGAAATGAATAATACATATAAACCAAATTGTGTCGCGTTACGTACTCAAAGAATAAAAAAAAGAAAAGTAATTATTCACAATAAAAAATAATAATAATATAAATATGTATTTTAGAACAAACTGTTACGGGACGGAACAGTGATTAAACGATGATTGATGATTTAACTGATTAAAACAGAAATGCATTATAAACAATGATCCCTCAGAAAGCGTCATACG
>NW_021011511.1:455773-570814 GCF_003987935.1 Bombyx mandarina | reverse complement strand
GGCAATCTGTGCATTTGGACAAAAAAAATTTATTGATATGTCAATACAGATTTATTTGAATATAATCGTCTCCTTCAAAGAATACGGTTCAAAACCTGCATTAAATAAAGGTTAATAGTTATCCTGTTATTTATCTAAGATGTCGTTCCGAAGAGTTTTGTGACTGCCAATGGAATACAAAGTCAATAATTCGTTTTTCTGATTTACCAATCATTGTCCAAAAGTCAGATTGCCGCCTTTGATAATTAATAGTCGACTCATTTGAAGTAAAGTATTGTTATTGTTTATTGTCTATTATTAACGCTATCGGCAGTATTTTGTTGTTTTGCCATATTTGAAATTTTCGAATTGTTCTTTGTTTACGGCTAGTCTGTACTAATATATAAATCTACAGTGGTTTTAATGGATGTACGGTTATAACTGCTGAACCATGCATCCGATTGACTTGAAACTTGGTATCCATGTAGAAAATACATGTACTTAATGGATAGGCTTAATATTTATACGAGTGTTGGACTCTCTACACTAGTTGAGAGGGCGTTAATGATGAGAATCTTTGTGGGGATGAGAAATAAGAATGCTAATTTTAAACGCCCAGTGAAGCGGGCCGGTACAACTAGTCTTTTATAATACGGCATTTGTGTTATTATGAAAATTAGTTGCAGGACTTAATTCATTATCTAACTCAAACATAATACATAAAAATAGCTCTTAACAAGATACATGAGGTACATGTGCGAGATAGTATGGGGCTTCATGATTCCTAACACGTGGCTCGTTGTGTATATTATTGGCTCAGAATATTGTTCACGGTCACGTTCACGGCTCAACAGATATTTAACCTTTTGACGTATATCGTTTTACGAAATCCTTACAAATTCATTTCAAAATATAACTTATCAACGTTTTAAATGACGTAAATCTAGAGGGCCTCTTTGTTCGTTAAATAATACGTATGTGTATGCGAGTGTACGTATTTCAGATACATAATACACTGATATGAATCTACATACAATTGAAGTTTTATCTGTAGAACTGAACGTAATATCAATAATAATCTTGAAACTTCCCAAATTTATTCGTATTTTATGTCACTAAATGAATTTTTTTACTGATATTACTGTCCAGTCACACATGAGACCGCGACTTAGCTACGTACTATTAAAATCTAAGCTACTTATAACTTTGTCTAATCGATTATAAATAACGGTAAAATGAACAGAAACCACATTAAAGGATATCGTATTATTAAGGACATTCAACCGAGTAGATAGGTTTTTCAGGTCGTTACCTCGCCCTAGATCAACTGCAAAATCAAGTGACTCGATTATAAACTACTTTTACGGTTATTTTATCGGTATATCCGATAAACTGTCTTGAAAAACGATAAGTGTACCTATAGGTAGGCGCAATTGAAACTCCGTAATTGCGAACCGTTATCCGGAAATCGACACTTTAGAATCATTCCAATTTTAAATTTGATTACTGGGAGTATTGTCCCAGCTCTTCCTGGAAGTCCGCCAGTCGCTTCTGGTTTGAACTCGGTGACCCGGTTTGTGAAGCCCGGCATATGTGGCTTCGTTGATGTAGACGACTAGCATACGGGTGGCTTCTTTTTTTTTTCCTACCTAAGCTGATGGTCTAGGGACCATATCAGCGTCACCGTGCTAGTAGGTGAGCTCCCGGGGCTCAAACTTGGCGTTGTTGCTAACACTGGCCCTAGCAAGAAACGCGACCCACTGAGAAGATCCGGCGAGAAACTCGCCGAGCCCTTCGTCACCACCAATTTAGCACTTACCTAGTTTCTTTCTAGTGACCATTTCTGTACCTCTACTGAACTCCTTCTTGCTGGTGGCAAATTTAAAGACAAAAACGTAATTTTATATTTAAAAAGAAACTGTTAACAGCTAAAACAGGCTACCTGCCTGTTCAATAATAGAAAACAAAATACGGATACTAAAGTTATTTTCACTTAACAATATGTCGACGTGATGTTCGATGTTCATCTTTTGTGTCAAATTTCTCTCCGAACAGGAAATAATACTTTATCGCATGAAAGGTTCAGTATTTTAACACTTTAACACTAGATAATGCCTATTAAATGATTTTTAACCTATTTCATGATCAGTGTGGTTTATTTCAAATAAAAACAAATATATAATACAAATTATTCAACAAAAATAAACTATGAGTTGTCGGTCTTCAGATGTTAGGCGCGTGAAAAATCGAGGCGTATAAACAGGATAAAAGTTGATTCAATATAAAAAAAAATCAAGGTTATAACGTAGACAATAAGCTTAAAATGTAAAATATAAATGCATATCCTTTATTCGATACGACCTACGAGTATTTGATTACTTGTAGGATACTTAACAACTTAATAAGAAATTGCCTTTCGTTTTGTGCTAGTAAAATAAATAAATTAGAAGAAATTGCGCATATAATGTGAAACGCTGACGAATAAAACAAAATTATAATAGGTATATAAATTTATCATCACACAAGCTACTTATCTGAGACTATATCTGTTAGCATACTTCAGAAGTAATGTGGAAATGTTACCTAGACGTATTGATGGCGTATTTCATATTGTCTTTGTAAACGTCCACGTTTTATTTACTAGCTTCGTAATTCTAATTTCCTAAGAAGCATAAAATACTTTTTAGTGTTTATGCTAACTATTAAAGTAGCATAAGTTTTGCATAAATTCGTATTCGCGTATAGTAATATCATTGAAATCCATTTTTTTTTTTTTTTTTGCTTAGTTGAGTGGACGAGCTCACAGCCCACCTGGTGTTAAGTGGTTACTGGAGCCCATAGACATCCACAACGTAAATGCGCCACCCACCTTGAGATATAAGTTCTAAGGTCTCAAGTATAGTTACGCTAAGCACAAAGGAACTTCAGCCAATATTTAAAAACGGCTAGGAAGTTGTATCGTGAAAAAACAAACTAGACCTTTTACTAATTTTTACAACTATATCCAATATCTCGCACGTACAAAAAACTATCATCGAAATCTTATTCAAAAATACAGAGGTTAGTGACATAGTTTATGTTGAAATGAAACTACCAGACAAGGTCAAGCCATTGTAATAATAGAAAATGTTCATCGATCGATTTCGTTAATTGATACCAAACTCAATGACAAGTTGATATCTTAACATAACATTGAATTTCACTGTTGACCTCGAACCAGTTTCCTACGTGATGTTTTAAAATCTGTTTTTTTTTATTGGCCGTTCCCATTTCTTGGGCAAGAGAACAATTCCGAACAATTCTAATTTTGTAAACAAACAAATAAATAGATTTCTCTTCTAATGTTGAGATTACACAGCATAATTATATGTTGAAAGTAAAGTTCTGATCGAGTTATTGTAGTCTTGTTTTAATTAAATTTATGGAAATGTCGTTGTGTTAGCCGAATGGCCGATAAGTTTGACGAAACTTGTCTAATGGAATTAAGTCGTCTTTTCCCCCATCCTATTCGTTGGTAGCCTAAGGGGCTATTCCAACCACATGCGGACAGGTAAGTGAGCTCACGGGACTCATTACTTACTATTACTAGCCCTAGCAAGAGCAGTGCTTTGCTGAATCTATCATCGGATCAGAATCGCGACCCACTAAGAAGTCTGGCGAGAAAGTCGGTGGGTTGTATCTATTCGTTAGATTGCATATCGAAGTCTTCTTCATATTCGACGAGCACGGTAACCGGTGCTTGGAGAGCTTAAAAGCACCGATGGGGGATCTGGAGGATCCGATAAGGTGTGCTTAGGACGACCTATGTAATCAGAGGCGGTCACGATAAGAGTTATCGTGCCGCGCCACTCTTTCGAAGAAGCGTTCTGACGCTGTCTTCAAATACTTACGTATCGGTTCTAATTGGAGGTCGCCGTGAAGATCTACATTCCTCACATACCACGGTGTCCCGACGGCTATTCTGCAGAAACGGGGTTGGTTGCAATAGTTGCAAAATCGCGGCCGTTGTACAAGCTTACGGTAATATCTCTGGTGAGTTACATTATCGCCATCATCTATCATGTTGTGGCTATCCGTATATTCAAATTCGTTCCGTCACCACGAGCTAAATTGATTTGGTATCTTTAATCTACGCATCAAGTTAATCGTTAATGGTTGATATGATAATAGCAATTGCTAGTCCGATCAATAAAGCATTTGTTTATTGGCGAGTGTACACGAACAGCCGATCTCCGGCTGTTACCGGAGCTTATTAACATCACATGACTGCCTGAAATGACTCTGTTGAATTTCCAGTCAAGGCACGGAGGTATTTCTTTAATTCAAGAAAATGATTTGATTTTAATTAGTTTTTCGGTTATTTTTAGTGCGTTTCTATTATTGATCTACCTAATAGTCTACTATTATATGTTGCGCAGTTGTTAGACGTACAGTTTGGTAAATTGCCAGTAACCGTGTTTGACTACACAAGAGTCCAGATTATTTTAAGAATAACGAACCGATATATTCTGAGTTTCTTAAAAAAATATAACACACGTTGCTTTTTTTACTGGTGGTAGGACCTCTTGTGAGTCCGCGCGGGTAGGTACCACCACCCTGCCCATTTCTGCCGTGAAGCCGTAATGCGTTTCGGTTTGAAGGGTGGGGCAGCCGTTGTAACTATACTGAGACATTAGAACTTATATCTCAAGGTGTGTGGCGCATTTACGTTGTGGATGTCTATGGGCTCCAGTGACCACTTAACACCAGGAGGGCTATGAGGTGGTCCACCCATATAAGCAATAAAAAAAAAATCGACACAGACGATTTGTATTTTTGAAATTCACGTGAAAGCAGTCGTCGAGACGGTCGTTGAAATGGAATCTCTAACGTTTACGTCACTGAAGGCGTGTTGGGGAATGTCCGCATTTAAACATTGCCAACTATAAGCATCGTAAAAGCTCACGTGAGCGCGTCCGTTTTTATAGTTTGAATTATTTGCGAATCGGTAGGCAGCGGCTTGGCTCTGCCCCGGGCATTGCTGAAGTCCATGGGCGACGGTAACCACTCACCATCAGGTGGGCCGTATGCTCGTCTGCCTACAAGGGCAATAAAAAAAAAACTGAACTGACACAAATTATCAAGAATAGAAAAAATATTGCTGAAATTCGTTATCCATTTATTTGGGTCAAATTAATAAAATAAATGTCAAAGATCGCTTTTTTTATTTACGAGAGACTACACAGATAAATCGGCGCCGATAGACTTGCCGACGGGTCGCTTCGGCGACGTTATTAAAGACTACGATTTTTGTCAACAACAAAAAAAACCAAAGGTCGGTCGTTCGATACGGAAAACGTTCTTAATTGCATTAAATCTATATGTACTTCAATATTATTATAACACGATACTATATCGCCAAAGATATACGCTGACAACTCTGTACTGTAAAAAGCTATTTATTGATAAAAAATTAAAGTTTCATGTCGACTAGAATGCAAATCGTATCGTTATCATTAACATTAACTGTACCTTCTGTAAATTCTGTCGTTTTATGTTATTATCACGCGATCAGTTACTACCAAGCACCGGAGAAATTACGTTCGATTTTTTATTATTCATAAATTTGATGGGTACGTTAATATTATTTATTATTAGTATTTATCGGTACCCCGACCGCATTTAATGTTACACAATGTCATTGATACCGTCTGAATTAACGAAACTCTCTGAATTTTTAGTACTATTGATAACTATTCGTTCTTATATACAATAAATATAAACTAATTTCAACTGGTTAAAACCAAATTTTATTCAGTAAGAATTTAATTAACTTCACCTTGTCAATAATTCCCTGTTTACTTATTATCTTTGTGTCTTAAACTTCAACGATTTCAATATATTTTTTCTTTCGTTTGCGAATTGTTCGGTGTTTTTCATTGAAGAAGCCGTTAATTAGATTTCTTCGTCGGGAATGTTCTATCCATTGAACTGGTAAAGTTGTCGTTCTTCCGCACTTGCGACATTCGTCAAGTACACTTTAAATCGTGTCACAATTTAACATCCTTCCGTATATTTATCAATATTATTGTGAAGATTTTTATTAATGATGCAAGCTCTTACAAACTCTTTCACAAATTCAATACACGTAATTGTTATCATAAAATAATTTTAAAATAAAGTTCTTGTTCGTTCGTTTATATCTCAATGCCACGTAAATTGTCTACCGTCTACACAGCTGCTGTTTGTAGACACAAATAACAATGTATTGTTTCTAAAACTATTTTTATTATTGGAGGTGTACAGACGAATTCGCGGCCTAATGTTGCTATCGATCAATCGGCTTTCGTAGCTCATAGCCAGAGCTAGAGTGCCGCCGTAAACCCTGAGTTAAAAGACCGATATTATCTCTGTAACAACAGCATTGGAATAACGTTTAATCCACCCTTCAAATCAATGGAACTCATGAATGCTTGGTGACTGCAATAGGTAACACATAGGTACCGATCAACGTGGGCTCGAAACATGCCTTAACCAAGACTAGTAATGGTAGGAATTAGGGACGTGTCTCTTATTTTCCTTGCAAATACCCTCTAGTCAAGCCCGGTTCGCAAACTCATATCTTTTCGCTAACAGCCGGTTAGTCTACCATTGCAAAATTTTGATGGAATATAATATCTGGGATAAGTGTTTGTAAAGATCTTATTATGCATTATCTGATTATGTTAGCTTAGAACCTATTGGAAAATAAAACGCGGCTGTTTTGTCTTTGACGTGATACCACCAGAGGGGCGACCTTCAAGATCAAAAATATCAATCGGACTTGGTCTTCTTCACGCAAACTCGCTCGCGTTGAATGTTTAGTCTATAGGTATTGCGTTACATTGAAATAAGCAAACAATATACTGTTGCTATACTGGTATAAATGGGACTCAAGTGTTGTAAAACGACACTCGTTTGATTGTGTTATTCACATTTCGTAATTACTGTCTAAGCGGTGGTCCGGTAACCGGAATCCCCCGGAAGCCTGGACCGTCTCGAGATCGTTGACTCATCAATAGAATTAGCTTCAAGTATGTCCAACAACCTCAGAACGACGACGCCAGTTTTCCTTGTAATTGACGACGAACGTCGTCACGGTTTTGGCTCTCGTTGTGGATTCATCGCGCGCTTTGTTAGATTGTCTTTTATTTATAAGATTTGCCGAAATTAAAATTCATTTAACGTCGCTTTCGTAGCATGGGGCTTTAAAGTGATAATTTTAAATGTAAATATTTTGAAAGGGCGTGTAATTTTCATATCAATGAAAACTGAACCATCTATCTATCTATATATATAAAAATGAATTGCTGTTCGTTAATCTCGCTAGAACTCGAGAACGGCTGGACCGATTTGGCTAATTTTGGTCTTGAATTATTTGTGGAAGTCCAGGGAAGGTTTAAAAGGTAGATAATTATGAAAATGCTCAGAATTAAATAAAAATAACAATTTTGTTTTTCCTTTGATGTGTCCCCTGTTGGACGGATTCCTTTTGTTTGTTTTAAGTTTATTTAATACAAAAGTCGTTTATTTATTACTACGAAGTCTGCCGGGTCAGCTAGTATAAACTAAAAATAGTCAATTTATTTACTATTTTATCCTCTAGTGGTTAACAGATTTTCTTTTTATTATTATTATTATGAAGTTTATTGTTAACAAAAACATTATTTGGAAATTAATCGTTTTTTTCTGCGATATGAATAACAAAATAAACGAGAAAATGAAACACATAGAATGAATCTAAATCTTGAGTTATAAGTGATTATGGTTGAATTTTGATCATTGGGCGAACACTAGTCTCTTTAAATATGTAAAGTGGGCGGGTGGTGGTATTCACGTTGTGATGTCTATGGGAATCAGATGTAAAGTAATGTATGCGGATTGGCCCAGAGCCCCTGAGCCATCTATCTAATAAATAAAAATGTAAACATATTTTCAAATATCTGAGTACCTTATAATTAGGATCTTTTTGGAATGGAACGTCTCGTGAGGCTCAGTCAAAGTAAAATTTGAAAGTTGAATTTCAGTGTAAAGTTTTTTTTTTATTCCCCTTGTAGGCATACGGCCCACCTGATGGTGAGTGGTTACCGTCGCCCATGGACTTCAGCAATGGGTAGAGCCAAGCCGCTGCCTACCGAAAAGCTTTAAACAAAACCTTTCTGTCGTATCATTAGCTGCCTATCACTCTCACTTCTGACACGTATAAACAATAACGAGCCACATGGGCTTTTCTTTAGGGTACCGTAGCCAAATTGCGAAAATATTATTTTAAGTCCGAATGCTACACACATTTTACAGTCTGAAATTATTGGCACCATATGTATGAGTTTCAAGATAGGTATACAATGGCGTGTTGAATAAATCGAATGAGTTATCAAAGAGAAATTGATGCACACGGCCCGATTGTTGTATCAATTGGTTTCAAACTCAGGCTGGTGTGTTAAATGTTTTCAACTATAAAATGGGAAATTATGGACAGTTTTCATATTGCTGAACTTAAAATTATCCCAAAAGATTCGTTTTACAGGGCACGTTTATTAAGCTAAGTTTGTACTTTTGAAGGTAAGGTATTTTCGGACACGCACCACGGTAGGCAGCGGCTTGGCTCTGCCCCTGGCATTCATGACGTCCATGAGCGACGGTAACCACTCACCATCAGGTGGGCCGTATGCTCGTCTGCCTACACGGCAATAAAAAATAATAATAATAATAATATTATAAACTCATTTATAAATTTTGAATTTTAATCGTGTTCCACAGTGCGTCGTCAAACACGTCCTTGTCTATTTAATTATTAATTCCAAAACTGACTGAAACTAGTACAATTACCAGTACCTATTAAAGTAACCGGCTAATACTTCACACGACCAGTCTGTACGTTTCACACACGACTGCCGTGACAAATTTTCATTTTCAACTATGTTTAATGACAATAATATGTGCGTAATGAGCTCTTTTCCGATTCTTGGCACATCACACATATTAAGCGTTTAATGTCCAGAAATGCTTTTAAATTAAATGCGCTGCCAAATTTATTTCTTTATTAAATTTTTATTAGATGATATTCGGGGAAAAAAATAAGGATAATTGTGTAACGATTAAAAGTTCGTATCGCTTCCTACTGGTTAACAGTAGATCATGCTAGCTTCGTCACGATTTTCTGACTCGACCATTTTATTGTCATTGTTGAAAAGTAGCTTGTTGGAATACACTGGAATCATTTGACATTTAATACGGTATTTCACAACTCATATTGTAATAATGATCATTTTATTAAATCACTATAATAGTGATTCATTAGGATGAGTTGTGAAATGTATCTGCTAATGGCGTGTCGCTTTTGATCATGTTTAGTGCCTATATTATAATCTGAAACGAATAAAACTTTTGATTCATTTTTGCCGAAAGAGATAAGAAATAACGAATCGTATTTATTATACCCTTATCCCTTTTTATAAAATATTGTAGGAATTTAGATTCGTTTTGAAAAAATCAAGTAAGACTATAAAACCGAATGTTTAAAAACCATGTTAAACCAAAGTCAAATGTTTAAATCCATTTAAATAGTTGTACGAACGTCTGTTATTGCATTTTTACGTATAAGCAAAGTGATAGCTTATTAAGCATATTAAATTTGCTAAGTTACAAACTACATCCGTCCGTGCAGGTAGGTACCACCACCCAACCTATTTCTGCCGTGAAGCAGTAATGCGTTTCGGTTTGAAGGGTGGGGCAGCTGTTGTAACAATACTGAGACCTTAGAACTTATATCTCAAGGTGGGTGGCGCAATTACGTCGTAGATGTCTATGGGCTCCAGTAACCACTTAACACCAGGTGGGCTGTGAGCTCGTCCAACCATATAATAAAAAAAAAAAAAACATCCACAAAACGTGTTTTAGTATGTTGATTAGCCGTAAATGATCTTAATTATCACTGTTGCTTTTATTACGTGCGAAACAACGGGCGCATCGAATCATAGATTCAATCAAAACAATGTGTCTTTGTTCGATTTTATTACAATATAATAAAGCGTCGGTAATAGATAAACCGCTCAACGTATACATCGATAACGAATGTCATTATGCCGTGGATAAAACCTCAAAGCATACACCGCTCTTTCCAAATGCGTACAAAGGGTCAATTTTAACTGTTCCCAAAGCCTAAGCGGAAAAAACTAGTCTAAATTAAACTAAAATATAATTAATTCACTAAACCCTGTCTTAAATACATTCTATTAGGATAGAAAATAATTAAAACTTGATTGAATACTCGATGTGTTGCTCTTACGTTTTCCATGAATGTATAAATTGACCGGAAATGACGATCGTCTGTATTGTTGCAGCCTCGAAATTCCAAGAGAACCTATTGAAAACGATGATACAGATTGAGAACACGTTCTTCGAACTCGGCAGAACTAGTCAGAGGAATTGTCTGATAATCTGCGATCGAGGAGCCATGGACGCTAGTGCATGTAAGTTTATTTATCTATGTATTTTTTTTTATTTTTTTTTTATTGCTTAGATGTGTGGACGAGCTCACAGCCCACCTGGTCTTAAGTGGTTACTGGAGCCCATAGACAACGTAAATGCGTCACGCACCTTGAGATATAAGTTCTAAGGTCTCAGTATAGTATATCCATCCCTATTAATGCACCAGGTATATGACAATGAATAAATGAATCTTTGTATGATTTTTGAGTACATTGCACACAAAAACGTAATGAAACTTGAAAATTGCGTTCTCTGTGTGTTCAAATTTTAAAAATGTATTTTGAATTTTTTATCGTCCTCAGTATCGTTGATTTTATAAATCAACTAGCTGTACTCGCCCGCTTCGCTGGGCATTTAAAAGTAACATTATTATTTATTGTTATTATTATTAGGGAGTCCAACACTCATAAAAATATTAGCCTATCCATTAAGTACATGTGTTTTCTACATAGATACCAAGTTTCAAATCAATCGGATGCATGGTTCAGTAGTTATAACGGAATATCCGTAATAACCACTGTAGATGTATATATTAGTATAGATTGTACCGAGAAGATCCTTATTTAAACGTGCATATTTCGCAAAAGGCTAGTTTCTACACAGGGTTAAGTTAATATAATGTCGTTACAATTTTAGTGGGCTATTTTAAAAGCATTTAATTCTTTTGAAATAGAACGTCACTAAAGGGCGGTTCAGGTCTTCCTTCGGTCAAATTTTAAAGGTTATTGACCGTTTAATTGACTGTTGCGACATTAGTAAAACTTCAAAACAATAACGCAAGTTTTACTATTCGATATCGATCGCTCTGAATACATTGTTTGACTTTGTAATTATTAAATAAAGATTAAAACTCGTTCGTGATAATTAATATCAAATTAATATATGTTGCGTAATAATTTTGTATCGCCGAGCTCGAAGCGTGCCCACTGAGTTTCTCGCCGGATCTTCGCAGTGGGTCGCGTTTTCGATCCGGTGGTAGATTCTGCAAAGCACTAGTCTTGCTAGGGCCAGTGTTAGTAACGCTCCCGGTTTGAGCCCCGTGAGCTCACCTACACGTCAAGGAGAAGCTGAAATAGGCTATCAGCATAGGTAGGGGAAAAAAAAGTGAATGCCGCTACGTACATTGAGACATCATGAGGTCGAGCTTGACTATCATAGCTACTATCTAATGAGCGGACATTAAAAAAATATGTAAATATAAGAAAGAACATGTTTTCCAAATAAACTTGTACTTACGCTACCTAAATGTTTGTAATTTGCACGCTCACGGCCAACGTTAATTTCGTATGAAAATAAACAACGCATAGCTCCACTATATAACATTGTAAGTTTTCGATGGTCACAACAATTTTGTATAATAGATTTGTGAATTCCCGATTTAAATGCATCCGAAAATATTAAAATAACTATACCTATAATTAATATCGTCTCTCGATTTACGAATACACCAAGTATATAACAAAAAGATTGATAATAAATTAGGTTATATTAATTTTTTGATATCTCCGAATATTTATTGTTGAAATAACCGAATCAAAGGTTTACCTTATCAAGCTTTGGAAGAGGTAATTGCGATTACAATGTTTTGTTACAGTTATATCGAAGGAGAAATGGGAGGCGATACTTGCATCTAACAACTGGAATAATGTCGAACTACGCGACAACAGATACAACCACATCATGCATATGGTATCCGCTGCTAACGGAGCTGAAGACTTCTATTCCACGGAGGTAAGATTATTACAGAGCCAATAGAGAGAGACTGTGTTCTTGTCCTAATAGTTATTTAACCCATAGACACACAGCCCACTGAGTTTCACGCCGGATCTTCTCAGTGGGTCGCGTTTCCGATCCGGTGGTAGATTCTGCGAAGCTCTGCTCTTGCTAGGGTCAGTGTTAGCAACACTTCGGTTTGAGCCCCGTGAGCTCACCTACACACGTTAGGGTGAAGTTGAATAGCATCTCAAGGCTATCAGCATATCATCATCATCATCATCAGCGTTTATCTGCCCACTGCTGGACATATAGGCCTTCCCCAATGCATTCCACAGAAAAGAAAAAAAAAGTAATTTAAACACGCGATATATTCCTAGTTACGCCACGCTGTAGATTGATATTGGGATATAGACAATGGCGTAATAAAAAATAAAACATTTACGACATGTTCAAGATGATGAATGTCAGACTTTTTTTTTCTTAACAACGGGTAAACAAACTCGTTTGGTATTTGGCGTTCTATTATAAGACTGCATAGACAACACAACAAAATCCTCCTGGTTTATTTACCTACTACTTACTCCATGTACTACTGATCCATCATGGTCAGTACATATGTTGTAGTGGAACACTCTCCTTGTCTTCCTACCTAACTTTAATGATGGATAGGTCGCCCGCCCGACGATGCCGTACGCTATAACCACGTTTGGACGCGTTTTGTAACTTATACATTTGAAAATTGGAATTTTGTATGTGGTTTCATTACATCGTTTCAAAAGTTAAAAGACATTTCATTAACAATTTGCATAGTATCTTTGTTGGAACCGTGGAAACACAGATAAGTGGAAATAAACAGACCTGTTCGTAAAACGTGTGTACCAATGAAAATTTCCACAAAGCATATAAATTGCAAATACACCATTGTACAAATTATTGTGCAGACGTGTCAAGAGTTCTATATAACAATTTGTAATAATCTTTGTCATGCGATACATGAGTATGAAAAATAGGTAGATAAATTAGCGCGATTTAAGTGATCATACGACTAATATTTTAACATATTTAAAGTACTAGATGATGACGTTTTTTTTCTTCATAACGCCATGTTGTTGTGTCTTTAAAGCGGTTAGTTGCCCTCAATTAAGAAAAATAGTATTATTATTCGCCAATAGATGTCGGGAAGAGTTGATTATTGAAAACACGAATAAAACAACATTTTCTGAAAATAAATCGTAGCTAGATCGATTTATCGCCTCCGAAATCCCCTGTATACTAAATTTTATGAAAATCGTTGGAGCCGTTTCCGAGATTCAGATTATACATACAAGAATTGCTCGTTTAAAGGTACAATTTGTACAAGTAACCTAATAATAATAATAAT
Source organism: Bombyx mandarina (assembly GCF_003987935.1). The sequence goes on along the minus strand of NW_021011511.1, from coordinate 557,229 downwards.
GGCAGCGAGAAACAGCGCAAATTGAAAAAACGTGACTTGATGACGTCAAATTAACATTACACTATATACATTTGCCCATGTATTACCACCTGTCATCAAAGAGATTTAAAAATGTTATAAAAATAAAAAGTGCTTACATAATAAGTGCGTACCTATTTAATTTTAAATCTTGATACACCATCTTCACCATGAAATAAAATTATGTGTTGTTGTAGTGTTTGTGCTGTATTTGCTCGTAAGGATATTTTATTCAATGTAATAAATTCTTATTAAGTTAAGGACATTTTTCTCCTTCTGAAATTGGGTTTTTGTTTCCAAACATTTCATAAACCTTTATTATAATTATGAACACGTGACATAGTTTCATTTTAGAACTGACCTTTATCTAAGTCACCTTAACACTTCATAACATAAGCATACAAAATAATACTGCGTGGCTTAGATAATATTTTAAACTTATAAAGACTACTCTCTTTATAGGACTTAAATAAAATGACATTGGCAATCTTGAAGCATCTGGTGACGTCACAAGTGCACACACATTAAAATCTATATTAATATGTTATAATCACTGTATTGGATATAATAATAGAATCGTTTTTATCACCTGACATCGAGGTTTTAGCGACAAGTCTCTAATGTCTGTTTGTCGTAAGAAGAGTTTTTGGTATGTCGAGAAGCGTGCATTCAGTCTGATATCTAATTGCGAGCTGGTAATCTTAAACATTGTAAGGTATCATTGTGAGCTCTACACCTGTCAACATTTATTTAAGCCAACATCCACAGTAATATTATGGCCTACAGGTGACGGCTGCCTCGTGATGACGAGGTCACGTTTGCAGAGATTATAGTTGTTACGTTTTCTGAAGTATATTAGATTGCAGCCATCATTGTATGATTAGAATTCTTTCAAGCAAAAATAAAGATAAACCTAGTGGTTCGTCTGTAATAAAAAAAATCTTAATGCATGAATTTTTTTATTACTTTCATACGTAATGTTGGATTTAATTTAGATATTAACATTTAAAAAAATCGTATTATAACAATGTTTATAGTAAACGCTAAACCTGTCCGCTCCGCTGGGCATTTAAAATTAACATTATTATTTCTCACCCCCACAAAGATTCTCATCATTAACGCCCCCGCAACTGGTGTAGGGAGTCCAACACTCATATAAATATTAGCCTATCCATTAAGTACATGTATTTTCTACATGGATACCAAGTTACAAGCCAATCGGATGCATGATTCAGTAGTTATTATGCAACATCCGTAAAAACCACTGTAGATTAATATATTAATTAGTGTAGTATAAATGTACCTGTTTCAATTTTTCTATACTCTTGTAGAGGGTCGATCATACGGCCCATCTGATGGTGACTGCCCATTTTTGGTGAAGCAGTAATTTGTTTTAGTTTCATTTGAAACCGAACACCAAGTAGGGTTCTTGTTATCCGTGAATTCGTTCATGTAACGTTTGAATAATGTTCTACTTTTAATGTTCATCAACACTGATATAAAATAACACTTCTATTTCCTTATTGACTGTAAAGTGTTTTCAATGGAAGCTAAAAAGTGCACAAAAGTAATTGCGATGATCTGAAATGTAATGAATGCATTTTTATATTGCTTACCTACTTTTTTTCACGTGTGACAATTGATCTCAATCAGTGAAAAGCACTGACTAACCAAGACTTCGATTCATTTTGAAACTTGGTACAAACAAGGGATCAATTGAAGATTAGCGTTAATTTCAGTTATAAATTGTTCATACTCAAATTTGTTAGACTCAACTGTTTTGAATAAGATTATCCAAACATGTTTCAAGTATGTGTTTCACTTGACTGAACACCACAAAAAAAGTAAAAAATGTGTTTCGCCGTATTATAGAAATAAATAATCATGCAATGTCTATCGGCTCTGGTAGAAATGTATCAAAAAGTGGGTCGTAAATTTGTTGAACCATCTATGAAATAAATAATACTTTATAACACTAACTTATGTCGTTGACAATTGAGTCGTCTATTATCAAAGGTGGCAATCTGTGCATTTGGACAAAAAAATGTTATTGATATGTCAATACAGATTGATTTGAATATAATCGTCTCCTTCAAAGAATACGGTTCAAAACCTGCATTAAATAAAGGTTAATACTTAACCTGTTATTTATCTCTAAGATGTCGTTCAGAAGAGTTTTGTGACTGCCAATGGAATACAAAGTCAATAATTCGTTTTTCTGATTTACCAATAATTGTCCAAAAGTCACATTGCCGGCTTTGATAATAGTCGACTCAATTTAACTAGTAATGTAGGTAATTAACATTAATGATGTTAACACAAAAGCAATATTGGTATCATTATACATTCATTGTTTGCTTTGGTCTCGTGTCAAGTTAAATAAAAAAAAATATTATTATACATAATTCGTGCCGAACATATCTTTGTTCGTATTTATCTTTCATTCGATAACCCCCTATAAAACGTTTACGACTATAGATTTCGTGACTCCATCGTATTTCCTGTTTTATTGAAACTCGATCAAATTACTGCTGAAATTTGATTTATGCGACAAATCGTCTTCTCGCATTAAAACTGTATAATCTCAAAACTNAAAAAAATATTATTATACATAATTCGTGCCGAACATATCTTTGTTCGTATTTATCTTTCATTCGATAACCCCCTATAAAACGTTTACGACTATAGATTTCGTGACTCCATCGTATTTCCTGTTTTATTGAAACTCGATCAAATTACTGCTGAAATTTGATTTATGCGACAAATCGTCTTCTCGCATTAAAACTGTATAATCTCAAAACTTACTAATTTTACAGGAGAGTGTTTTAAAGGTTTAACATGTAATAATTTTATTATTAATCATCTTTGTAACATTTATTTTTAATTTTTTACCAGTTACATTATCTGTTTTTTAAAGTAGGTAGATAAAATTATGTACTAGTTTTGTTAATAGTAATCAAAATATAGGTCAACTAAAAAAAAAACTAAAACTAAACTACGCTCTTTTGATAGTATTTATGAGAAAAATACAGGTTACTGGTGGTAGGACCTCTTGTGAGTCCGCACGGGTAGGTACCACCACCTCGCCTATTTCTGCCGTGAAGCAGTAATGCGTTTCGGTTTGAAGGGTGGGGTAGCCGTTGTAACTAAACTGAGACCTTAGAACTTATATCTCAAGGTGGGTGGCGCATTTACGTCGTAGATGTCTATGGGCTCCAGTAACCACTTAACACCAGGTGGGCTGTGAGCTCGTCCACTCATCTAAGCAACAAAAAAAAAAAGGTGATACCAAATGTTTGCGCATATTCAATTTCGAATATTTTTGGAAATTGTACACTTTTAATGCGAAAAGGCGAAATATTCATCAGGGCTGCACGTGATATCAAAAGATATGAATGTGAATGATAATGAATGAATCGCGTTAACGATTTTTACAGTGTCATCTCTCGGTAGATTTCTCCTTTGTCCACTGCGATAATAGTAATATTATTTCTTATCACTATTGTTTACACGTTTGCTAATTCAATACGCCATATCTTTGCAATTCAGTGTGAGCAAGTGAGAACTTGGTTCTATTCTGTTATGCAGCAAAAATACAGAACTGAAAATAATATAGGTAGACACTAGACAGATATAACAAAACTTATCAATAAGTTTGTAGAACATGGCACACGATCATTGCAAAAGTAATGTGTCAAAACGTAGACGAATGAGAGATAAAAATAATACATCATGTTAATGATATGTGTTGAAGATTTATGTGATCGATAATTCTATTATTAAAATTATTTCCTCTTGTTCTTTGTAGAATTGAAGGACGATCTGTAGACATTATCATTTAAGCAAGATGTATGTATGTTCACGAATTTGTCATGTGAGATTTTTTTAGCCGATAAGAATTGACTTTTTGACCTATCTATAGAATTGTGTAAAAAAACTATTCGAATGCGTATCAATTCACAAACTATTCATGGAACTCTTTTTAATAATATTTGTCTGACATTATTACATCTAATCAATTTTTAATAACCTCGTACGATAATATGATATTTTTCAATTTAGAAATTATTTTACTGGTGGTAGGACCTCTTGTGAGTCTACGCGGGTAGGTACCACCGCCCTGCCTATTTTTGCCGTGAAGCAGTAATGCGTTTCGGTCTGAAGGGTAGGGCACCCGTAATAACTATACTGAGATTTTAGACCTTATATCTCAAGGTGGGTGGCGCATTTACGTTGTAGATGTCTATGGGCTCCAGTAACCACTTAACACCAAGTGGGCTGTGAGCTCGTCCACCCATCTAAGCAATAAAAAAATGTGTATTAACGAATTATTATTGTTGTATTGTGGTCAGGATCATGCTTGCCGATCTGAAGGAGTGGAACTCGCCAGAGAGCTGGACTACAAGGCGGCCGCCGCTTGGATCGGTCACCCGTACTTCGACGTGATCGACAACTCGACGGACTTCGATAAAAAGATGAATCGTTTGATCGCGTGCGTCTGCCAGAAGATCGGCATCGATACCGGCGACCGGCTCAACGTCAACTCGAAGAAGCGCAAGTTCCTCATCAAGGCGCCTCTCGCTCCCGACTCTGAGTTCCCGCCCTTCCAAGACTTCGATGTCGTTCACAACTACCTGCAGAGCGATTTGCGTAAAGCACAGGTCCGGCTACGTAAACGCGGACAGAAGGGACACTGGTCGTACATACACACGTTAAGGAAGTTCCACCCCACCAACGGACAGTCCGTCGAGGTCCGCACGCAACTGACGCACCGAGATTATTTGAATCTGTTGCCGCAGCGCGATGACGCTCATCTGACCATCTTCAAGAAGCGTCGTTGTTTCATCTACAACAACCAGTATTATCAGTTGGACATTTACAGGCAACCGACGCATCCCAGGTAACAAACACACTTTTACATATAACAGACTTCAAAAACTTAAAAATTGAAAGGCATGTCGTCTTCTCGCATTATAACTGTATTATAATCTCAAAACTTACTATTTTTACAGGAGAGTGTTTTAAAGGTTTAACATGTGATATTTTTAATATTAATCATCTTTACAACATTTATTTTTTATTTTTTACTTTTTACCAGTTACATTATCTGTCTTTTAAAATAAGATAAAATTATGTATTAATTTTGTTAATAGTAGTGAAAATATAGGTAAATAAAAAAATAAAACTAAATTACGCTCTTTTGAGAGTATTTATGAGAAAAATACTGGTGATATCAAATGATTCCGCATATTAACTCAATTTCGAATATTTTTGGAAATTGTACACTTTTAATGCAAAAAGACGATGTGTGGATGAAGGGGTTAAGTACAATTTTTTAAGATTTTTGAGTTTTTACATTGAATGAAGGTGTTATGTGCCTATAAACCATATTAAATCTTAGAACTCTAGAATTAAAGACTATTTTTTTAAATTGCATGTGATGGAGTTATGGACAAAGAAAAAGTACCAAGTAACAAAACTTTGTAGCCCGCTTTCTCAAAATTAACAAATTGTATCACAACCCCCTTCATCCACTCATGTCTTCAATTATCTGTTCTTAAATTCACGTAAGTATCATTATATCCTTCTAGATGTCGCGGTTTGGTTCTCCTAGAAACCTACAGCGCTGCTTACGATCAGACCATTTTGCTGGCTTCATTACCCAAGTTTCTGACCATTGAGAAAGAAGTCACCGGAGATCCAGCATATTCAATGTACAATCTGTCATTGAAAGAAGATTGGAAGACCTCGAAAAGGTACTACGCTGGCACTGAGTGCAATGGTAAGATATAGCCATAAATAATACTGTTGCTGTCATTAGTAGCAATGATTTGATAGAAGGAAACGTCACAATAAATCTTAAAAGTGGTGTATCGCAAAGTTGGCGAATAGTACCTACTGGTTGGCTATTTCTGAAATTATTAGCTAAAATATATGTATTTACATTGCCCGCTAATTATATTTAAAAAAAATCGGGTGACGCGCAGAAAATATTGTTTCGGTAATCGCGGCGAGATAGTCTTTCCCGTTTCACTGCCTTTCAAGAGACATCAATGTACCAAAACTACATTTTTCAGTTAGTTTTGTCTCCACTACTTGGTCTATTATTGCACTTGTATCAAATCATTGCTTCTCTGTTTTGTGCTCTTATAGATTTCAATTAATTTCTGATCTTTTTATAAAATCCAATGTGGTTTTATTGAAAATTTTGCATGGATGTTATGTGAACATTTGGCGTAATTGTGTTTGATTATAGTTTAGACACCTTTTTTTTTAGTTTATTATTACATATTATCATTTAGTCATTCGTATATTCGATGTCTAGTGTATTCGTTTGTATCCCTATTTGTCAGTTTTCGGTGTTTTGCACAGTATTAGTGTACTTTAGCTATTTTAATTTAAAAAATATAATATATCCCGCACACATGTACTTGGGTATAATAAAGTAACGACGTAATTTTGCAGATTTCGAAACCAGTCCTACTGGGACATAAGTGCTCTGAATTGTTTCCCACTGACGGTTCTTCTAATATGGACTAAAACGTAATCGCAGAGAGATAGGATCGTAACGAACATTAACGCGTAGGTTTTAAACGTAATTAACACGGTTGCGCCAATGTCGGGGGTCTCGTGGACGCGGTCTCATAGTGTTTTTCGTTCGTCAGGTCACACTAAGTTGACCAACGGTCATGGCAACCTCAAAATTTGCCATTCAAAGATGAACGGTCATAGTGAGGAGAAAATCGGGCTCGCCTGTGACAAAATCAACGGTTGCGAGAAATCTGAAGTCAGGAAAACCAACGGTCATCATCACGTCAACGGTCACGGCGTGAAAACCGATCGAAACGGTATCACGAGAAACGGTAACGCCCACACCAATGAACTGCAAGACATCAAACAAAGAATTGATCTCGGGTCGCCAAAGATTCAAAAGGTCGCCGTAAAGATTTAATGTGCGCGTAATTTATTCTTTTAGTTTTACCTATTATCTTATGAAATTCCACTATATAACTTTGAACTCACGAAATTAAATTATTATTTTGGAACTAAGAACGCTACTGAAATATATTTATTTTCGAAGCGTGTCGAATACCGCGTAATGCGCTTATCATGATGATAAACAATTATTTCATAATATCAATTATTTTCAATGCGAAAGCGACATAATATATTTGAATACATGGAACATACAATGTTCATTTAAAATGGGACAGAAAATTAAATTTTAAACAAGATAATGAATTGAATACAAAACTTGAAACACAAATCATATGTAAACAATGATTTCGTATTAAATATTTTCAATGTCAGAGTCAAACTGTAAACCATGTAATATATTGAATAAATGATAAAAAAAATTATTTAATTTTCAACCTGAGATAACAAATTTTAAAAGTATATATCATTAATGAATCGAATAAAAAACGTGTGAAATTGAAAACTATTATGCATAGAAAAAAAAAACTATTTTTGTAGTTAATCTTGAATTTATATATTATGTTTAATGAAATTATTTGTATATTGTTTGTGCCTTTGTATACTTGTATATTTGAAAACTTACTCATTGAAAAATCTTAAGTACTTAAATGAATTGCAAGAATATAATAATATTAATGAAATTCCTAAAAGTATTGTTGGAGTATGTTCAGAACATCGTAGTGTCTTATAGTTTTTAAATATACTATAGCATTTTATTAGTTTTAATTTCCTGTTCGGAATGTATTGCACTATTTATTAAGATCTTAATGCAAATACCAATGAATTTCACTTGTATAGATTGCAATAAAATTATTCAATGCTATGGAAGTAGAAAAAAAAAACTTAGTTTACTTTTTATGTGAATGGTCACTTAATTTAACGTTAGTGGCTTTTCAATTAATTTCATGTAGTTAAGAAAAACATTTGATTGAATTAGAAGAAAAAAAAGATGGCTGTTACCTTTTTCTCGGTGTCGAAATTAGTGATGTACTTTGTTTTTAGAATGTATTTAAAAAGTTCGATTGATATATCCACATGCATCTGTTAGGATGTTATATGGCTGGTCTTTTAAAGCTTTTCCACGCTATGACGTCAGTGGCCGTGGTATAGACGAGTGGAGATCTTTCGCTGTGCTTAAAAAGTATTTGCTATACATGTAGACGCAAAGTTGAATTTTCGATGTCATTGCGCCAACGAACAGCGTCGCTACTGAAACGTTTGTCACCCAAAGATTTAATTGGCTTTAACGTGATTGGACATAAACAGTCCAGTGTGCTTAGTGCGAGTTTTTTAACGTTCTCGATAGCGTAAAAGTTAGCTCATATTTGTATGGAATGGGATCGTTTGCGTACGTTTGCCGCTAGGGGCGCTGTTCCAACTGCATACAAAATTGTGTTAACTTTTACGCTATCGAGAACGGTTAAGAAACTCGCACTAAGCACACTGAAAGATGCACGTATAGCGACGGCTGGTGCATTGTGATTAAAAGTCTATCGAATTTTGCATTGTTTCTCAATAAAGGAAAATGCATCGTCGGATATATTTTTTATTTCCTCGAAACCGTTTCCACATACATATCTTACAGGTGCTCGTCTTACGTACGCCCTTTGAAATGATCCCTTCATCTCCTTTTTATCATCGCACCTCCCGCCATCGGAGCAGAGTTCATCCATATTATCTGGAACCGCTGGGTTCATCGACAGTGCGTTTCTAGAGTTCTTTTTTGCCACGTACCATCCGGCTATGGAATGAGCTCCCCTGTACGGTGTTTCCCTAGCGCTGTGACATGTTCTTCTTCAAAAGAGGCTTGTGGAGAGTATTAAGTGGTAGGTAGCGGCTTGGCTCTGCCCCTGGCCTTGCTGGAGTCCATGGGCGACGATAACCACTCACCATCAGGTGGGCCGTATGCACGTCTGCTTACAAGGGCAATAAATATAACAGATTTAAAAGTATTGGTTTAATGCAATATCATTAATCTTATTTGTCACAATGATTTCAAAATGACTGACGTAGCCTCATGTTTATGTGTAAGAACGTTTAAGTCTTATCAAGCGACAACAATGTCTGTGTTGAAATCCCGCAGGCAGGTAACATTTCTCTCTAATGTAATACGTACCAAACACGTATGTACTTATGAATAACATTTAAGATGAAGAAATAGCATTGTGTAAAAAAACTCAAACCGGTAAATTATTGGTGATTGGGGGGGGGGGCGTATTGTAAACTCGTAGGTTCTACCACCATTTTTATTTAAATGGAATAATCCAGTTACCACTTGACCACCCATCTATATACATAACATAACATAAAAAACAAATTCGCTTTTTTAAGTGAGCGTCCTATCGGAGATAAAATACTAAAAGAACAGGGGTCAGGTTGGCGTAGATTCGCACATGCATACAGCCCATCGCCACGAGTCAGGATGTAGTGTTAACCGCGGGAACTCCCTCCGTCAAAGATCGGACGTCGAGTGAGAGTGCAGGGCGAGAGTCGTTTGGTGGGTATATTATGTTAATCGTAAATAATTTATAATTGAATTATCATAAAAATATCCATTAGCCCTGGTAGACTCCTAACATCTGCAGACCGTCAAGTCCCACAAACTGCGCATGCCCTATAGGGCAGACCTCGTATGAGTTTCAGCCGCTTGCCCGGAAAAACATCAAAAGCGCCAGGAGATGACGGTCGACAAACTGTTAATATTTTTAAGATTACGCCTTACTATTTATAACGTACTATATGTGAACTAAGTATGAAGTAAGCTATCTGTAAGTGAATACCGTCACCCACTATCGCGCATGATACGAAGTCCCAGAGCACTGTTGTATTACATGTGTTTAAGGCCCTAAGGCCCCTAGCCGGGGCAAAGGAATTCGACAGTATTTTGGCAACGCGATTGATCTTGGGCTACGCGCTNAAGATTACGCCTTACTATTTATAACGTACTATATGTGAACTAAGTATGAAGTAAGCTATCTGTAAGTGAATACCGTCACCCACTATCGCGCATGATACGAAGTCCCAGAGCACTGTTGTATTACATGTGTTTAAGGCCCTAAGGCCCCTAGCCGGGGCAAAGGAATTCGACAGTATTTTGGCAACGCGATTGATCTTGGGCTACGCGCTATACTTCGGGCCAGGTTAACCCGATCGTCTTCATCTCCACTGCGACAAGGCTTCCGTTGGGATGTGTGTGGGCTCTCCTAAGCTTATCCATGTCCATTTGCGATGCATGATCTGTTTTTTAATTGGCATTTTCCCGACACGCCTCACATAAGCGTTCGTTATAGTCCTTTTAAGGCAAAAAAATGCAAAGTATTTTCCGCAAGCAGCGGTTGATGAAAAACTGAATTTGCTGCGTGATTTTTTTGATTACCTACCTTCATGTTTCGCACCCATACAACAAGACAAATTTCACATTTGAGACATTTGGAGATTTTCAGTTTAACTCTGCGAGTCAACTTCTTCGACAAATCTTCTCATCTCGCTATAGTAATGAGTCGAAGTTGTGAGAAGGCAGCCCGCGGTTGGCTATTCTAAAAGCTGTGTTTTCTGCTCCTCTAATTTACGACAAAATATTACCTAGATATGCGAACTGTTGCATTCGTTGTGTCGGTTCTATGCTGTTTTATTAAAATATAAAGCTTTTTCTTATTGAATACGTGGTGGCAGAAATGGATAGAAGTTTTAGGTACCACAAGAACCGGTCACCGTCCTCGTCGAACCCGTAATTTGCAACGAAGGGCTTGATGAGCGAATTAACCCATAGACACAGCCCACTGGGTTTCTGATCTTCTCAGTGGGTCGCGTTCCCGATCCGGTGGCAGATTCTGCGAAGCCACTGCTCTTGCTAGGGTCAGTGTTAGCATCACTCCGGCTTGAGCCCCGTGAGCTCACGCTGAAATATCCTCTCAAGGTTATCAGCATAGGTAGGATAAAAAAAAGAAGGATAGAAAACTATAAGGAGAAGCCATAAGAAATATTGTCCGGTAGGAACACAAAATAAAGATACGGCAAAGGGGTTAATATAGGAGAAGTATTTATCCCGGTCGGCGGTGTGTCGCGTTCCGACCCGGCAGGCTGGTTCTGGCACAGCGAGGTATCCCGGAACACCAGCAACATCGCCCGGGCGGCCCCGTAGTGCCTCCGTAGCGCAGAGACCGGCGTCGTTGGTCGTCGACTATCGCCTCGACGACCCGTCGGTCAGGCGTCCTCGGGGTGGCGCCGCGTGTCGTTGTAGTGTTGACTGCGGGAACCCCCCATACTCTGACCGGGTTCTGACCTCGGAAGGAGATCGGACGTCGGGGGTAAGAGTGCAGGGGAGTCGTTTAGTGAGGTAGGGCCCTAAAATTCCTTGGGCCCGCGGTCTTACAATCGCGGACCAGTCCCACATACACCGCGCGCCCCCTAGATGCGGGGACCTCGTAGGAGGTTTGACCTCCGGCCCGAAAAAAATAGAGGAAGTATTTATACTATTATTATTATTCAAATTAAAAGCACTTGACTACCGCAACATACATGGTAAGATTTATATGCTTGTGAAGACACTGAGAAGGGCTCTTGAGTTGGCTTGCTCTGAGAATTTGGCTTTGTATTCAGTAAAAAGGTAAGTTTCATGGGATTTTTGATAAAATCTGATGAGCCACATTCAGAAATGGTATGTTCCACGGGGAGTAACTTTGAGGAATCGTTTGGAATGATACAGTCATTACGTTTTTATCATCGCACCGCCCGCCACTGAAGTAAAGATTATCGATACTACCTGGACCCATTGCGTTCATTCACAGTGCGTTTACCGAGACTTGACATGTCCACATTTGTGCTCCTTCATAGACATAACTTTACTCCTCCCATATTCACCTAAAAGTTACATCCATTACCATAGTTACTCCTTGCTCAAGAACAGTCAGACCTTCAAATTAATAGCTTTAGACTATTAGATTATTATATTAAGAAACTTATTTTATTATGTTGAAGTCGTCGTGGCCTAACGGATAAGACGTCCGGTGCATTCGTGTTGACCGATGCACCGGGAGTTTGAATCTCAGGCGAATGTCAATTTTTCTAATGAAATACGTACTCAACAAACGTTCACGATTGATTTCCACGGTGAAGGAATAACATCGTGTAATAAAAAATCAAACCCGCAAAATTATAATTTGCGTAATTACTGGTGGTAGGACTTTTTGTGAGCCCGCGTGGGTGGGTGCCACCACCCCGCCTATTTCTGCCGTGAAGCAGAAACGCGTTTCGGTTTGAAGGGTGGGGCAGCCGTTGTAACTATACTTGAGACCTTAGAACTTATATCTCAAGGTGGGTGGCGCATTTACGTTGTGGATGTCTATGGGCTCCAGTAACCACTTAACACCAGGTGGGCTGTGAGCTCGTCCACCCATCTAAGCAATAAAAAAAAAAAAACATATTATGCAAGATTTTCTGGCCGTTAATTTGTTGACAACTATAAATTATGTCTTTTTTCCAAGAGTTCATTGGGGGTTTACACTTGTAGGATAAATGAGCTGCTAATAAAATAGAAAGTGAAATTTATAAAACTAATAAATTATATTTTTTTTCCATCCCTAGCTTTCTGTTCTTTGTACATTTTGATAACTTTTTTATTGGGTATTAAGTTTTTACTTAATCCAGGACGCTTGACTTTCTTTTTATTGACTCCACCTTCCCATATTACATCATCTGTATTAGATACTGGATCCAGTGTTGCTTCAGGAGGCGGTGCTGCTGTCATTGTGCCTGCCCCTTCAAAAATAACTGACTTGTATTGCTGTGAAAAAGAAAATTAAACTCTTAGTCTGCCTGGATAACTTCTATTTTTTATTTATTTATAGTAAGTATCATCATCTTAATCTTTTTTTAATAATAGTACATCAAATTATATTACACACAGTATTATGTGCATAATTTTTATGATTTGTTCATGAATATTCTAATTTACTAACCACTAAATTAGTCACTTTTCAATAAACTTTGTGATTTAAAAATTAACCCCTCAAAATTTTTAACTTTCCATTGAATGGCTGTAAGGTATTTTCTTAGCCTAAACAGATAAGTACCATCATTCTACATACTTTTTTTTGAGACAGTCCTGCATCTTGTATTGTAGGGTAGGTCAGCCTGTACAATACACTAGATTTCAACCTCATATCAAAATGAGGTCAGACTGAGTTTGAGCTGACTTAAAGGATAAAATATATACTCATATCCAATTATTCCATATGTTTAAATCTGACAGCCATGTACCAATTTCACAAGTAAAATATGCTCTTACCATATTATTGTTCATGAATGACTTCCACAATGAAACAATAGCAAATAGTAAAAATCAAACTAGCAAAAATGTAATTTGCTTATTTATGAATAACATGGTTATACATATTATTATGTAGTATAGTAATTCTGCATTAATAAAAACCATTACCCTAGCTACTTATGCTGCAAAGCATTTTTGCATTCCAGTATGAAGGCTTGGAACAGTTGTTATACTACAATTGAGACTTAGCTTCAAGGCTTCACTCAAGTGTGAAGTAATAGTGTGTAACATTCATATTGTCATGTTAAATGGACTCCTGTATCACTTAGTAGGAGATGGTCTGTAATTTTTTAGTAAAATCCAATATTTTACCTATTATAATACCGAAAACAAAACAAAAAGAATATTTTTGTTACCTGTTTCTCAGCCTCTAATTCTTCTGGTGTCTTCTGTATATCAGTGTCATGTGCATATTTACAGTTATGTCCAAACCGACATCTTCCTTTTCTGTGATTCCAACATATCTTCCTTCCATTTATAGTCTGCATTCCATCTTTACCTGGAACCTTACAGTCAAAGCCTATGTACTTGACGATTGTATGCCTGGTTTGATTACGGACTTTCCTACTTAAAAGTTTGCACCGGTATTAGTGTTGAAAACTTTAATATTAGGGTTTAATCGTTTTAATTTCAAAGGAGTAGCTTAAATTAGGTAAATTGTGATGAGCTCATGTTTGAACAATTTCAGCCAATTTCATAACTTGTGTTGTTAGAAAGTCAACATATACCATTTTCACATGTTTTTCTAGGATCGCTGCTTTCGCTTGCTCAGCTGCCACAAAAGGATTGGAAAAGACTGATGTTTGAATAGTGCTTTCTCCCAAGCTTGGTTTTGGTAATTTCTGCTTCGGAGTCTCTGTAGTAGATCTGAAAAAGTTATTACTTCCTATTAGGGGGACTTTTACATTCGAGGTGAAAACATTGACATTTGTAATTAGCTTACTCTTCTGTCTCGTCACATTCATCACTGCTACTACTGGAAGATGTTCCATAATCCAAAAGAGCGTTCATTTTCTGGTACAAATGAACTTATTAATTAATAATAAAACTTGTTTATTGTTTGTTGTAATCTGTTCAGTAGACATTAGACGGTTTGGTTTTTTTAAAGGGATTTTATGACCTGGTAACTAAGACCTTTAAGATGTTATATTCTTATTTTTATGAAAAACGATAATATGGAGTGAAATGAAATGAAGATGATTACTTTGAGACATTAATCAACTGGGATGAAATGAAGTGAAATGAGATGAGATGATAATATGGGATGAAATCTCAGTAAAATCGTGGTCATTTACTGAGATTTTTTCAATGGACTTTTTGGAGGATCCCGAGAAGCTACGTCGAGCAGCTTTGTTTCATTTTCTCACATTTGTGCACTTTCACAGATATGAAACAGTAAAGGCGAATTTACATTACGAAATTAGTGGCATGAAATTAATTTCGTGACATTAGTTTTACCAACAGTTTCACGTGTAATTTAATACTTTCGTAATGCATGCATTAATTTCATGTATGTAAATGAGTTTCGTGCCCTGCGCGATTTTTTGGTGAAATTAGTGTCATGCAACTAATTTCATAGTGTAGATGCGACGTGAAACTAATGTCGCGAAAGCACCTGCTCTGTGCGGACGTGTATATTTTTAGCTCGCGCGCGCTTCTCAAACCTTGAAAATGGCAAAGATGATGTACAGATAAATATATAGAATTCATTAATGAATATCAGCGACAATAGTGTCTCTGGGACCCGAAACACCTACAGTAAAAAATCAAAATTATCTTCACTCATTCGAAAATAGTTTTTATAACTCTCAGAATCTTCATCTGCTAATTCAGGGACTAACTTTATTGCACCTAAATGCCTTCTTGTTAACCACCCTCGAATCTACCAAAGTATTTTTTTCTTGATAGCCTTTTTTAAGTTTGTAGGTACATAAGCATTTCTTTACTACTTTGCTACACTGAATATAGCAAAATATAGCTCTGATGCTGATGGCGCCATGGTTCCTGCGATACTGTGGATTTCGCGACACTAATTTTTTACGAAATTATTTATTTATTCAATTTAATGCACATAAGCACAATGGCGGACTTAATGCCTCAGGCATTCTCTATCAGTCCACCAAGGGTGGTGTAGAGAATCCTGTGGCAGGTGCATAACTTAATGTGAAACAACCAAACTACATTATACAATATACAAACACATACACGGTATATACATATATATAATCACATAAACAACGTACACAATTTTATATCATGATAATAATATAAAATTTACACATATATCTATATATAATCTCTATCATATACTCACATATTCACATACATATACATATTCACATACATATTCATATACACACTTAAACACAACTTAAAAATATAATAGTACAAGAAAATAGTATATTGCACAGAACACACTACATTGCAGGTCAAATTGTTAAGTTTTTAAGTTTCTCCAGAAAAAGTTGGCGAACCTTTATTTTGAAAGTTAGGCGATCAGTGATCATCCTAACATTAAGAGGAAGTGAATTCCAAAGTTGAACAGATTGAACTACGAAAGACGAACGGACCAAACTAGAGTTGTGCGTGGAACAGTGCAGGAGTAAATTAAAGGAACGCAAGTCCTTATCGTGCAAAGAATGTAAATATTTATAGTACTGAGTCAGATAGGAGGGAGGAGTTGGGCATGTTAGTATAGAATGAAGCGTAGTAAGAGCATGTAGATTACGGCGCTCGCGTATAGGAAGAAAATTTATTTCGGAGCGGTAAGTAGAAACGTGGTCATACTTGCGAAGATTAAAAATGAAACGAATGCAGTTGTTGAGAAGGCGGTCGAGTTTGTTCAAAAGGTCTGCATTCAGGTCAAGATAGTCAATTATGGGCAGGATTAAAGCTTGAACAAGCATCAACTTTATCTTGAAAGGGAGAAAGTTCTTGAAGCGATAAAGGGCACGCAGAGATCCGGTAACCTTCCGACTAACATTCAACGCCTGTACCGCCCAATCAAGTCTAGAATCTATATACAGTCCAAGGTTTTTGACTGATGAGCTCAGAGGTATAATTGCTCCATTATAAGTTACGGGTGGGAGTGAGCTAAAATCTAATCGTCTCAACAAACGGGGACTGCCAATAATAATCGCCTGACATTTGGTTGGATTGACTGTCAAACCAAACCTACCAGACCAAGCGCATATAGCCTCTAGATCCCCATTCACTCTGCGAACCGCTTCAGACACACAGCCCACAGTAGCCTGCGAGTACAGCTGTAGGTCGTCAGCGTACAGGTGATACGAACACTGAAGGGACTGAGTTATGAGATTGATAAAGAGAGAGAAAAGCAAAGGGGAGAGAATTCCGCCTTGAGGGACACCAGTATCTAGATCACGCCATGAAGACGAAGACTCATCAATGCGGACCGATTGCTGGCGCCCTCGAAGATANGAGAAAAGCAAAGGGGAGAGAATTCCGCCTTGAGGGACACCAGTATCTAGATCACGCCATGAAGACGAAGACTCATCAATGCGGACCGATTGCTGGCGCCCTCGAAGATATGATGTAAACCATTTCAGCACCTCAGGCGAAATCATAAGATAGGACAGGATAGATAAAAGGATTTCGTGACTGACGGTATTAAAGGCATTAGAGAAGTCCACCAAAGCCAACAATGTGACTTTAGTATCCTCCATTCCAGCCCTAACATCGCCTGTCACTTTGAGCAGAGCGGAGATGGTGCTGCCGGCCCGGTCTGAAGCCAGATTGTAGGGAGTTTATTAAACCATTCTTATGAACAAACTGGGACAGTTGTTTATGTACACAGGCCTCCAACACCTTGGACAGAAAAGGGAGAATCGATATGGGACGGAAATGAGTAGGAAGAGTCGGATTAGAGATTTTGGGTAAGGGAATCACAAATGCTTTGTGCCACTGTACAGGAAAAGTACCAGAGGACAAAGATGAATTGATTAAATGTTGTAACGATGGAAGAAGACAATCGAGAATCAAAACTATCATCTGGCGGCTCACTCCGTCATGGCCCACAGCATTGGATTTTATAGAGAGGATTATCTTTTTGATCTCACCCATAGATACTGTGGAAAATTTAAACGGGTCGATATTTGGATGGAATAGTCCTTCCAGAAACTCCACAGTACGGCGCGTAGACTGGTGATCCAACGGGATACTTGTAGTAAAGTGCGCATTGATATCATCCAGTTCAATTGCCGACTGAAAGCTGTATTGACGTTGTACCTAGAGTTCCGAGGAATATTAGCAACTGAAGAAGACGATATATTATGTAGAAAGTAGCAGCGTTTAGCATTTCGTATCACCTGATTACACCGGTTTCTCGCAATTTTATAAGAAGCCCAATTGTCATCGCATCGGTCTCTCTGGAATTTACGAAAAGCTCTATCTCTACGCCGCATACACATACGCACACCTCTCGTTATCCATGGAGCTGGAGGACGTTTCATCTTCACCTTCCTAACAGGCGCATGGATGTCATACAAGTTAAGGATAGTTTCATTAAAAATACGCACTTTATCATCTACAGAAGGTGTAGCCATGAAATCATCCCATTTTATCTCTGACGCATCCTTTTGCAACTGATCTAAATTTAAGCGTTTGAAACTACGTATGCTCATAAGCCTAGGCTGGGACTTCGAAGGACTTAAGGAGTAAGAGAGGAAAATGAGGTCATGAAGCCAGGTGCAGGATATTGACCATGAGATGATACAAGGGTGGGAGAGGAAGTAAGAATTAGATCAAGCCAGGTGTCTTTCCCATCACTGTTCCAATGAGTGGCTTGTAGAGGCAGGACTTGAAGATTAGCGGATTCGACGATAGCTAAGAGTCTACAGGATCGAGATGAGTGAACTGCAAGGTCGGTGTTGAAATCTCCCATAATTACGTGATGTGAATATTTTGAGCCTAAGGATTCCAGAATTGGTTCGAGACTGGAGAAGTAATCTACAGTGGGAGGACAATAAACAACACCCAGCACTAATTTAACTCCCTTAACGGAAACTACCAAAAAAAGAAACTCAGCAGAGGTTGAACAGTTTGGTGGAGAACAGTCGAGGATTTTATAAGAAAAAACACTGCGAAGGTAGATAGCAACGCCGCCGCCTCTCCTATCAACACGATCATTCCGAATCAAATCGAAACCAGGAAGAGGATAACTAGTGAAAAGAAGATGAGGCTTTAGCCAGCTCTCGGATATCAGCATGAATGTCAGTATTATCAAAACTTTCCAGAATTTCACTTTAATGAATGGGCACACTTTGCGCATTAATGTGACATAAATTTAGTAGGCCCGAATTTTCGCTAAAACATCGTCGTACACAGTCACCAAGAGTACCAGATACTGAACAAAAACTATCCTCATTTAACGAAGAAACAGAAGAAAGAGATTCATTGGCAGAAAGATAAAGGTCGTCACATGAACTACTCATAAATAATTAATCAATGCAATACAAATACAATGCACAATTTAAATATATACTATTATCTTATAGATAGACTAGCGACCCGCCCTCGCTTCGCTTCGGAAACATTAAAACACCCATGAAACCAAAAAAATAAAATAAAAAATATATAAAAAAAAGTAGCCTATGATCATCAGGGACAATGTCGGCTTCTAATGGAAAAATAATTTTTCAAATCGGTCCAGTAGTTTCGGAGCCTATTCGAAACAAACAAACAAACAAATCTTTCCTCTTTATAATATTAAGTATAAGTATAGAAAACAAATTTTATAAAAGTTATTGATAACTTAAAGTAAATGCAATGAATTCAAAAACAAAAAAACAAAAAGATGATTTCTCTGCACCACCCGCCAGCCAATACACAGTGTATACATAATAAAATAAAAAAATTTAAAATAAAAATACAGACTATTTTCAGCACACAAAATCAAACCAAAAAATTAAAACAAATTATAATAAAAAAAATCCTAAAATCAAAAAAGGGGGGCCAAATTTACAGAGCCGCATAAGACAGTTCTCTTTCTATGCTGCCACTGAAGTAGTACTATATAGGTCTATGTATGCTGCGAACTCTATGGTGCTCCAAATTTTTTGACACGAAACTTTTGACATTAGTGTACTGTGTTACCAAGATTAGGGAAATGAGAACGGGACTGCCGGCTCTATACAGACCGCTGCAAAAATTTCATAGGTCTGATTATTGTTTTCTTGGTGTTTTATCTGTTGTTTATTTACTTATCAATCAGTAAATGCGTTATGTAATGTAATGTGAATGGAAGCAGTGTGTTAAATATAAAAACTACAAAATTTTGTGGTTTATGATTATCTTGTACCTTACTGATACCACGAGTACGCTATTAATTTTAAGCAGTTGACTTTTCTCTTTTCAGTCTCGGTTTCCTATGATTTCTTTAAAATGTTGTTTAATTTTTTTAGCGTATCACTTCCCCGCTCGATGTCCGTGGCTATAGTCCCTTTGCTTAAACAACTTAAATGATTGCTACTAGTCGTCCTATAAATGTGCAACACAAGCTTGAGAGACTTCGATTGCGAAAGAAAAGATGCTTTTTAAATTTTATTTGAACATTACATTTTCCGGTGGCTGTAAATAAATCAAAAGAGCAAATTACATAATTTAGGGAGAGAAATTACAATTTGTGCCTTATTTAAAATTTTTAGTCTCCGTTGCAAATGTATGGTAACATTGCAGTTTTTTATTTTTCTTCTTTCAAACTTCAAGTGTAAAAGAGATAGTGAGTGTTGCTGGCTCGTCGAGAAGTGACGGCGGCATCAATTTCTGAATTAATTACCATTTGTCGCAAAAACTGCGCGTCCTTTATCTTTTCTAGCCAAAAATCTATCATCTTATTCCAAGTTGTGTTTGATAGTAATCTAAATGGCATCAGATGAGGAAGTGGACGGCTCTTTTGCAGGTAATGGTTTAGTTTAGCTAGCATGTCATAGGTAAGCCGCGAATAGCGGTATCATGTGTTTACTTGCGGTGCAATTAAAAATTTAATTTTTTTGTTTTGAACTTGACGATTCCCTAAGAATGGTCTTCTTTCCGGTTAATATTGGAACGAAGAAACCATTGGTTGTCATCGGAATGACCTAATTGTTGTGATGCGATTGTAAATATTTTTGAGTGGCAGTTTGTGACAGAAAAGAACATGCGATATCCCCTCATTACTACTTAACAAAATGGACGCCGCCAAACAAAGGGATTAGTGACCTTAGCGCGAGGTGTGTGAAAATGTGGTTAGATACAAGATAAACAGTGTTCACCCAGACATTGGCAGGTGTGTTTGATGTTAAGACTGGTTTGACCACTGTTGTTGTCTTGCAGGTGATGAGGAAGTAGAGGAAGGTGAGGGTCAAAATGACAATTCCGGAGATAGTGACGAGGCTCCACCAAAGGTAACACTTTCCTAACAAAATTTTAGTGAAATGAAAAGTTTTATTTCATACTTGTATACTTTGCCCTCATCTTATTTATGATCATCATTTTCATCATAATAAACCAAGAGCTCTACCCATAATTCCAACTTGAAATGGGTTACCATATTTGAAATGAGTTAGTGTCATCATGCTGTTTATACTTTATATGTTCTAACTATATGTTCAGGCTTGCAGGCTAGACAAGCCGTTAATTTGTAATGGATACTTAACATGTTAAGGTTTGGTGTTAGTAAGGACTGGTAAACTCTAAACTATGAGGACTCAGAACATTTTTGTTCTAAAATTTCAACCTTAAAAAGGCCAATTTTCACGTCATGTATAACATGTCTTTTAATAGAATTTAATTTAATGTAAACACATTTTATTATTCAACTAAACAAAAAATAAAAAATAAAACACTTTCAGAAAAATATCAATAACATATGACTGCCAGTATCAATTTTTTGCAGGTTGTGAGTTGGTTAAAAAATTTAACAGTTAACCGTGGTGCATAGTGGATTTCTTTTATTGTACTGTAAAAATAGACTGCTCATACCATTTACTAATACTATTTATGTATGTATGTATCACATAATTCAATCAATCCCACACTACTCAAAATAACAGGTATCAATGACTTAGATTGGCTAATGAATGTAATGTTTTTTCAACATTAAGGCATTAGTCTATTACTGTATGAGCTTTTAGAGCATTTCCCTACATATTCCTGTATTTCAAGTTTAAAAATAATAGTAAAAAAAAATTCATGTAATTAGTTATGTCAATCTGGGTGATAATTATTTTTAAATATCAAATCCTAGATTCTGAGCTGAAAATAATTATGGCTTATTTTCAGATACCCTAGTGTGTAATGTATTTTCGAGAATAATTATCATATTAAATAATTTATACAATATATTTATAAACTTCATAAATCATTTAAATGAAAATTAGCAAACTATCAAAATCAATCCAGTTACCCAAAGTAGAAAGGGAATAAATGACCAATAATTATTCAATAAATATGACCATTTCTTAATATAACACTCAAAAATTCAAACCATAGGAAGATGAAGATTATTCCCCTGAAGATGGTAGAAAAAAGAAAAAGGGAAAGAAAAGGAAAGCCAGAGGAGAAGAAAAAAAGGGAAGAAAGAAAAAGAAGAAGCGAAAGAATGAAAGTGAAGATGTAAGTTCACAATGTGTTTTATCCTAGAATCATGTACCTACATTCTAAACGCAAAGTAAATTTTTTATCAACTGCATTGTTGAAAAATTGTATGTTGCTACTCACTTGATTTCTAGAGCTTATCTTCATTTTTTTTAAATATTTGAATAGTAGAGTAAAAAAAAGGCATGTATGCTTTACATTAACTTAATTAGTAATTACCATCAAATGAGACTGCCAAGTATCAAGTATATAAAATAGTTTATGTTAATATTTGAATATTTGAAGATTTATTATTTATGATAATCTTATTGTCTATCAGTCTTATTGTCTAACGGTAGGCAGCGGCTTGGCTCTGCCACTGCCATTGCTGACGTCCATGAACGACGGTAACCACTCACCATCAGGTGGGCCTTATATGCTCGTCTGCCTATACGGCAGTAAAAAAAACAATTTTATTTAAAATTTTCGATGGAACAGGATGATGATTTTGGCCTCGAGATGGAAGCAGAAGGTGACAGTGATTATGCACTGAGCGCTGTCTCTTCAAGCAAGAAATCCCGTAAAGGTCGAAGTAGCAAACACAACACACCATCCACAACTACAGCATCAGACTCTGGCTCTGGTATGTGTATGTTTTTTATTAAACCTTTTTTTTATCTCTTGAATATGGAATTCCAAGTACCTACTAACCTGCAGGAGTGTTAAATCCCTAACATGCACATAGAAATAGATAATGGATATCAGCTAAACTCAAAATAATAAAAATGAGGTAGATTTCAGTGAATATCATCATCATCATCATCATTCTTTCCTATTAACCTCTGCTGGGGTGTAGGGCTAGAATCAAAGCCTTCCATGTACATAAGTAAATATAACATACAGTAATTGTAACCTATCAATAACCTTTTGTTCTCATAAATATTACGATTGTTACATTATTGTAATTTTGAAGCGTCAGGAGCCTAACATGTAATACACCCAAGAAACGTGGTTTCTCTCGATTTTGTATTGTAAAGGGTAGATCTTCCATCGAATTGGTATCTATAGAGCGACAGTTCGAATGTTGTTGTTTGAAACTTGTAAACATATATTCAAGAATTCCAGTGATTTCCGGTTATTGGCGCGCTTTTAAGGTTTTTCGGAATTATTGTAAAATTGGAGGTTAAGGCAGTATCCTAGCTCTGTCATTCTCTAGCCCTTTTACCCATTCATTGGAATAATGATCTGAGAGGATTTGTGGACACATTTGATCTAAAGGCACAAGATTGACTACTGTGATATCTTATAGTAAGTATATTGTTATATCATTCAGAGGTGATGAGGATAACAATGATAATCCTAAGGATATTCTAACTGAAGTAGTAAATTTTTACGATCAAACAAATTTAGATAGATCAGCGCGTAATTACCTTGCCGAATCTCATAGTGCCTTTGATAGTGACCTTACTTGTGCGGTCGTTGACCTGACAGTTAGCATGTGACTAAACTACGCGAGTCGCGCATTTATTAGCTTTTGTTTGTATCGAGTTGATTTGATCGAACAGATAATGTTCGTTATATCATTATAAATAGTGCTTTTTTAAATAACTGTTTTTAGAATTTTTACACGGTTGATAAAAAATAAGGATTTATTTAATTTAGGTTTGAATCATTCTAGNTGTGCGGTCGTTGACCTGACAGTTAGCATGTGACTAAACTACGCGAGTCGCGCATTTATTAGCTTTTGTTTGTATCGAGTTGATTTGATCGAACAGATAATGTTCGTTATATCATTATAAATAGTGCTTTTTTAAATAACTGTTTTTAGAATTTTTACACGGTTGATAAAAAATAAGGATTTATTTAATTTAGGTTTGAATCATTCTAGAAAATTAATTATCGTAGTTGAATTATTATTTTTTATTTCGTAACTGTAAAATGAAACTCGGATTTTACCAATTTTTATGTCTCAATAGGGACAGTGTGTAACAACAGGCTTATATTGAAATTACCGCGATTTCAGAACTCGATTTAAAATGGTGCTATTAAAAACTTAGGGAAAGTTTCAGCACATGTCTCAAATTCAAAGTCATTTAATTGAAACATATTAAAAATAAGTTCATGCTAGAGAACAAACAGTCCATTATACAACTTTGTTATCGTAGAACTATAAAGAAAAATTTAAAATATTATAGTTAGAATTATAATTATAATGATCATTTAATCCCATTTTCAACTGACTGCTTTATTCGATATGAAATATTCAAAATTAGAAATATAAATTATGACTTCTTCTGTCGATCGAGTTACGTAGTCTATAGATCTTCAACATTTCGTACTTTGATCATGTAGTCTTGCAGTCTGGATCAAATGTCAAATTTGCATCCTATATAGCCACTCATTGTATTGTACTTAAAATTTTCATTTTGTTTACTATTTTTGTAACGGAGATCAATAACGTGAAAACTAATAATATGAACGCGAACATTAAAGAAAAACTTTCACCTCAAAATACTGTTGAAAAAAATATCGCGTTAATCTGTTAAGTGGGACGTCTTACCAGCGTCTTAAGCATACTCAACGCTTAAAACTTTTTCACACGACAAAGAAGGATAATATTTCTATAGTATTTTATGTTAAATATTTACATATATATTAGATTTTACAAGGTATATTTATGTTTAACCATACATAAATGACGTACACTGTATTTTTTTATCGACGAATTAGCTGCTTTCCAATGTAACATTTTCGCTTTGCATATCAACACTCATAAAAAGAAAACTGCCATCTATTCGATCTCATTTGTGACGGCTTAACGTCCCTGTTGCCATGCCATAGTTAAAATGTTGATTAGAATTCAACGAAATTCAAGTTTTTTTTTTCTACTTAAATACGAGAATAAACGTAACGGAAATCTATTATTCCAGAACCTATTATGTATCTGCATAAATACAGTAGATTTGGGAACAAAAAGTGTTTTTTTTTAAATAGTTTGCCACGAGCACCTTTGTCTATCCCAAGAGGGGGGATTAGAGTCGCTATTCTAGGTTGGTGGGACATGCGCGTGGATGGTTTTTTTGTTGTATGTTACCGTCGAAATACTTTTAAACGAATTACTTCGTAAATTTTTATTTTTTGTAACATTTTAATGTTTAGTAACTAACAAAAATCACGAAATTTATTAGTATTTTGGTAGGTTTTAGCGAATCGTAGACATAATTAGGTATATATAATCAGGTACATACAATTAGGACATCATTAGCTACTTTTACGGTTTAATCTTAGAGACCACGCTGGTCACGAATATTGTAAGGTTAAAACTTTTAAAAAAACAAGTACTTTTAATTTAATTTAGCTTACTTTAATATATTTTGCGTATATTGAGGATTTTTGAAAAAAGTACCTAATAATAATTTTGAACCAAAAAAAATTAACAAAAATCAATGCCAAATTTACAGCAAAATAATTTTAAATGGTTATACGTTGTACACATGCGTGCGCTAAGACTACACAGATCGATACCTAATACCTATAATCAAACCGCACAAATAGTCGGTATTCCGACACTCTGCACTTTATACGCATTAATAGTCGGTCTATCAACGGTTCGTGCTCAAAGGGTTCATAATGAATTTCGTTAATCGATATAGAATTTCCTTATCGATTATTTTGAGCTCGTTCGGTTTGTGGTGTTCTCGGGGTGGTAGGTTCAGTGTTCCGATGAAAATGGAAGGATTTGATTCGAACCCTACACCCCAGCAGAGGGCAATAGGAAAGAAAGAAGAAGAAGACGCTCGGTTTTATAACATTGCCTCGTATGATTCTTCCACGAAGCAATCACCCGTTGCGATCTCAAGGACAAGCCGTAGCCGTTATTACATGATGGGAGTCCAAGCATATTGTCACAATGCGCCATTCGCGTTATGTAATCACATAACACTAGATTTGAACTCGTCTGCTCATCTACAGCAATTAATAATTAAATATTGTTGAAAAACAAAAAAATGCTTTTATTGAAAAACAACAGTAATTTTGGCAGTCTTAAGATGAGAAATTTGCTAAGGCAATAAAATTAATCCATTTTCATTGCTTCTGTGATACATGTGTAAAATTTCAATGTAATCAGATGTGGTGATATCACTACATAGTATAAAACAAAGTCGCTTTCTCTGTTCCTATATCCCTATGTATGCTTAAATCTTTAAAACTACGTAACAAATTTTGATGCGGTTTTTTTTAATAGATAGTGATTGAAGAGGAAGGTTTATATGTACATCAACAACATCCATTAAATAGTGGAGAAATCTATATATAAAAATGAATTGTTGTTCGTTAGTCTCGCTAAAACTCGAGAACGGCTGCACCGATTTGACTAATTTTGGTCTTGAATT
The DNA here is from genome assembly GCF_003987935.1 of Bombyx mandarina. The sequence goes on along the minus strand of NW_021011511.1, from coordinate 530,937 downwards.
ATTTGTGGAAGGCCAGAAAAGGTTTAAAAGGTAGATAGATAAATATGAAAATGCTCGGAATTAAATAAAAATAACAATTTTGTTTTTCCCTTGATGTGTCCCCCGTCGGACGGATTCCTTTTGTTTGTTTTTAGTTTATTTTATACAAAAGTTTAGGTCTTTTATTTCTCGATTGAGGCACTACGAAGTCTGCCGGGTCAGCTAGTCAATAATAAATGAGTTTCCGAAGCGAAGCGAGGGCGGGTCGCTAGTTAATTATAATTGGTGAAATTTATAGTCAATCTATTAAAATAATGTTAAAAAGTAAGGCTCTCTGACCTTAAACTGTGTCTTATTCTTTTCAGGTATGCCAACAGTCGAGGAGGTGTGCTCCTCGTTCGGCCTTACCGATGTTGACATACAATATGCGGATGCGGACTACGAAAACTTGACTACATACAAACTGTTTCAACAACATGTTCGTCCAATGCTCGTTAAAGAGAATCCAAAGGTATGTTAAAAAATAACCTTTTGAAATTAATTCTCTTATAATTTGATCATTAAGAGTAAAATGAATATTATTATTATGTCTTCTAAGTATTCTTAGCTCCTCTTATCCTGCTTGGACAAAATATGAATATGCACCGTTTTAATAATAATTCAAAAAGCCAAACTTAAGTTTTTGTGTGTGTGTTTTTATTTTAAATATAATTTTTAGGTGCCAGTATCAAAGTTAATGATGCTAGTAGCTGCAAAATGGCGGATGTTCTGTGAAACGAATCCACACTTAAGCACTAGTGTACCACAAAGTATGGGCTCTGAAGAGAATACAAATACTTCAGCTACTTCTGACTATGTCTCTAAGAGACCCGGACGCACACCCAAAGAAGCAAAGGTAGATATAAAATTAATTGTAGACTAATAAACACCTTAGTTTAGGAAATGGTCTGGTGTTAAGTGGTTATCATGGCATTTAAAACAAACTATCAATGTCGTAGCTCCATTTACCTACTAGATTGAAGTCACAGAGATAGTCAGGACCGTGGTGCCAAAAAGCGGAGTTTTCATCATGTCCTACCACCAGTATTCACAGCAAGAATAAAATTAGATAAAAGGCCAGACTTTTAATGTTTGTTAGAAAGACTATTATCATGCAAGATAGTTTGTTCAATAATAATATTTAATCTAAACACAGCATATGCTTGATCTCTTTTACATAGACAATTTTGTTCTACTACAGACTGATGAGACAATAGAGGAGCCCGAAGAAGAAGAGGAGGAAGAAGCAAGTGACGAAGGCGCCACTGTGCCGCGGAAACGTGGACGCAAGCCCAAGAACGCGACCGGCGCCGTCACGCCACGAGGCAAGCCCGGCAGGAAGCCTAAAGTACCTACACTGAAGATCAAGTTCAGCAAGAGAAAACGAACCAGCAGCGTATGTGCCATTCAATATTAACTAAGCGACGGCAACTAATTGCCTCTTTGTATTGCTTAGAGTTAATTGCATAAGATCGTTTGTTTGTCTGCCTAGAATGGTTTTTTACTGGTGGTAGGACCTCTTGAGAGTACGTGCGGGTAGGTACCACCACCCTGCCTATTTCTGCCGTAAAGCAGTAATGCGTTTTGGTTTGAAGGGTGGGGCAGTCGTTGTAACTATACTTGAGACCTTAGAACTTATATCTCATGGTGGGTGGCGCATTTACGTTGTAGATGTCTATGGGCTCCAGTAACCACTTAACACCAGGTGGGCTGTGAGCTCGTCCAACCATATAAGCAATAAAAAAAAGTATGGGTAAAAACTACTTTTTGAAATGCATGAATTTTAGAGGCACTTTTAATTTAATAAACTTATTCTGAGCTATTAAGGTTCGATTTTCGATAATTAAAAATAGTAATAGAAGGTCAAGAAAACCTCTGTACCTTAAAATTTTCTCACAAAACCGCTTTTTCATTGTAATAACAGGAGGAGGAACAAGAAGGCAGCGCTGTAAATTCAGATTCAGACGCCGAGTTCGAGCAGATGTTGGCTGAAGCCGAGGAAACAAAGCCTCCTGTGGCAGCTGCAGCTGACGAAGCCGCGCCACCTAAGGAAGAAGATCCTACAGCGGCGGTATGAATGCATCACTAAATCAAGTTTTAAATCTCGAATGAAATTATTAGCTATCGGATAATACGTTAAAAAAGAAGTCGGATGGATAAACATTTCCTTGAATTGTACTGCAAAATATACAACACAAAAAAATTTAATTAAACCTCAGTAAAGTGAAGATAATTTTTTCTTATTTATGTCAGTTACAATAATGTAAATAATTACAGCTACCTAAAAAGAAGGCAAAGACAAAGATCGGAAACAAATCTAAAAAGAAAAGGAAGTTGAAGACGACCAGCAAGTTTCCTGATGGTGCTGAGGGGGAGCATGAACATCAGGACTATTGTGAGGTAAAGGGCAAAATAAATATCTTTCAAGATAATTCTGAAATTATAACGGAATTATTCACTGTTTAGTTTGTGTTTATATATTAATATGGATTAAATTTAATTTAATTTGAAATAAAGCTGTGGTCAGGAAGCCATTTGTGCCAGCCAGGTGGTCATTTCCTTGAATATAGTAAAAAAAATGTTAAAAAATTGTTTGACATGCGTTTCTTTTTTTTTTTTAATAACTAATATGACAAAGTGCAAATGTTGAGTTTTAAACGACTTAACTCGAGGATTCCATCTCGCACAGGTGTGTCAGCAAGGCGGTGAGATAATTCTATGTGACACGTGTCCACGGGCCTATCACCTCGTGTGCCTCGACCCCGAGCTCGAGGAGACGCCGGAGGGCCGCTGGTCGTGTCCGCACTGCGAGGCCGAGCCCGCACCCGACAATGACGACGACGATGAACATCAGGAGTTCTGCAGGTTCTGAAGCCATTCATAATGTCTCAAACACAACTGGCAATAAGCCTTCATATAATATTTGTAATATGCTGTATTAGGGCTTTATCCCATTTAGTTGTTGATTGCTGTTAGTTTTAAGCACAACCCAACACTTAAAGACGACCAGTTCAAGAGAGAAAATAACAGACCCAGACATTTTTTGAAATGTAAATGCTGTAGATGCGTTTTAAAAGACTATGCCGTCCTTGTTCTTTTGCAAACACTCTGTGCGAGCTAGAGTAGAAAATATACAAATAACAACATACATCGTTTGAAATAACTGTTGATTTGACATCCAACTCCAAGAGCGAGGGGTACAGATGCGGGTAGAAATACCTCTGAGGGTGTAATTAGCGTTCTCAGTGCATTGGTATAAAATAATAAATTCAGCCCCTTATAACTATTAAATATCTGTTATCATCCCCAAAGTAAAAAAAGAGTGCTGATAACCATAGAGTAATCCTAAAAAAACTTTTCTAGAATTTGTAAGGACGGCGGCGAGTTATTATGCTGCGATTCTTGTCCTTCAGCGTATCATCGGTTCTGCTTGAATCCGCCGCTTGAAGAAATTCCTGACGGCGAGTGGAAATGTCCCAGATGCAGTGTGAGTATTTAAGAAAATTATACTGCCTTTATATTTGAAGAAGAAACTTCTAAATAGTATTGCTATAGACAATTTTTATATATATTTATTATATATAGACATAATAATATACATATTTTTTATATAAAGACGTGAATATTCTATAAATTTTTTAGTGTCCACCATTGGATGGAAAAGTGGCCAAAATTTTAACTTGGCGTTGGAAGGAACAGTCAAGCAAGTCCAAGGCTCCGCGTTCAAGAGAATTTTTTGTGAAGTGGCATGAACGATCTTATTGGCACTGCAGCTGGATATCTGAACTACAGGTTTGTGAAATTACCTGTCTAACCCTATTCCTGCTTCAATCTTTTTCTTTTATAAATTTTTCATTGATTACATTAATGTTACAAACATTCTTCTTATATAGATTTTCAGTATTCTAAAATTAGATTACACTAAACTGCAAAACAAAATAATACGGTATAATGTACGGCACTGTGTGTTTGTTTGTATATTTATATAATAGTTGTCACGCCACTGCACTCTTGTGCTTTAAGTTGTATAAATAAATAAAATTTTTGTGTAATGGTTGTGAAACCCTTAGTATCTTATATTCATTTGTCTGGCAGCTCGACGTGTTCCATCCACTAATGTATCGTTACTACATGCGTAAGTCGGATCCCGAAGAACCGCCTAAACTTGAAGAGCCCCTCGATGAACGAGATAGTAGGTACAAACGACTCAAAGATAAACAACAGGATACGGAATCTAACAACGAGAAATTACTTGAAGAGAAGTATTATAGGTATGTATGAAGTTGTTAAACTTTGCAGATTCATTTTAGAATAATGTTTTTTGTAATATATTTATTTATTTATAAATGCATTCAATCATTCTAAATAAACCATTAAATATAAAAGTATCTCGTTTTTAAGTGTGTATTAAATAAGATACTCAGTGCACGGTAGCCACCAATATGACTACATATCAAAAATACATTGTAATGGAATCTTATATTTCTTCATCAGATATGGCGTCAAACCTGAGTGGCTTGTAGTACACCGTGTGATTAACCATCGCACTTCAAGAGACGGCACTACATACTTTTTAGTCAAATGGCGAGATCTTTCATACGATCAGGCCACGTGGGAATCTGAGCATGAAGACATTGCCGGACTCAAGCAAGCCATGGACTATTATCAAGTTAGTAAAAACTCTTAACGACTTGCAACATTCTAATATAATGATATTAGTGAATATTAAATTATTGAATTTTTTGTACAGGACATGCGAGCGTTCATAACGTCAGAGGGTAAGACTAAAGGCTTCAAAGGTAAGAAACCAGGTCGCAAAAGTAAGAACAAAGACCTCACGGACGAAGACGACAGCAGCGCCGGCCTACAAATGCGCCCCAAGAAATACAATCCGCCGCCTGATCGTCCTACCAGTAATCTCAATAAGAAATACGAGGACCAACCACAGTTTGTGTACGAAACGGGCATGCAGCTGCATCCTTACCAGCTAGAGGGTCTCAACTGGCTTCGGTATTCCTGGGGACAAGGCATCGACACAATACTGGCCGACGAGATGGGTCTCGGTAAAACCATCCAAACCGTTACATTCCTATACTCTCTATTCAAGGAAGGCCATTCTAAAGGACCTTTCTTGGTGTCCGTGCCGCTATCCACAATCATTAATTGGGAGAGGGAATTCGAGCTATGGGCACCGGACTTGTACTGTATAACATATGTAGGTGACAAAGATTCGAGGGCTGTGATACGAGAGAATGAACTAACATTTGATGACGGTGCTAACAGAGGTGGCAGACCTTCTAAAATCAAGTCACAAGTGAAATTTAACGTTTTACTCACTTCCTATGAATTGATCTCAATTGACTCTACGTGTTTAGGATCTATAGATTGGGCAGTTCTCGTTGTAGACGAAGCCCACAGACTGAAGAGTAATCAGTCGAAATTTTTCAGGCTTTTGGCCGGTTATCACATCAATTATAAATTGCTTCTTACGGGTACACCACTACAGAATAACTTGGAAGAGTTGTTCCATCTTCTCAATTTCTTAAATAAAGACAAGTTCAATGATCTCGCAGCATTCCAGAATGAGTTCGCTGACGTTTCGAAAGAAGAACAGGTGAAGAGGCTCCACGAAATGCTAGGGCCTCACATGTTGCGACGTTTGAAAGCTGACGTACTGAAAAACATGCCTACTAAGTCAGAGTTCATTGTCCGTGTAGAATTATCGCCCATGCAAAAGAAATATTATAAATACATTCTAACTAGGAATTATGAAGCTTTGAACCCCAAGAGTGGAGGTCAGACTGTTTCACTACTTAACGTCATGATGGACCTGAAGAAATGTTGTAATCATCCTTACCTATTCCCAGTCGCAGCGGAGGAAGCTCCGTTAGGTCCGCACGGAAATTATGACACGCAAGCTTTGATCAAAGCGTCTGGAAAACTCGTGCTCCTGTCTAAAATGTTGAAACAATTGAAAGAGCAGGGTCATAGGGTACTGATTTTCTCACAGATGACGAAAATGTTGGATATTCTTGAAGACTTCTTGGAGGGTGAGGGATACAAGTATGAAAGAATTGACGGTGGTATCACGGGAACGATCCGTCAAGAAGCCATAGATAGGTTTAATGCCCCGGGAGCCCAACAGTTTGTGTTCCTCTTGTCGACAAGAGCGGGAGGTCTGGGCATCAATTTGGCGACCGCCGACACTGTTATCATTTATGATTCCGATTGGAATCCTCACAATGACATTCAAGCTTTTTCTCGAGCACATCGTATTGGCCAAGCCAACAAAGTTATGATTTATCGTTTTGTAACACGTAACAGTGTCGAAGAAAGAGTCACCCAAGTCGCTAAACGAAAAATGATGTTAACGCATTTAGTGGTGCGACCGGGCATGGGCGGAAAGGGAGCTAACTTCACTAAGCAAGAGTTGGATGATATTCTTCGATTCGGTACTGAAGAGCTGTTCAAAGAAGAGGAAGGCAAAGAGGAGGCTATTCATTATGACGATAGAGCTGTGGGTGAATTACTCGATCGGTCTAAGGAAGGTATAGAACAGAAAGAATCTTGGGCTAATGAATACCTCAGCTCTTTCAAAGTTGCTAGTTATTCGACTAAGGAAGGCGATGGCGAAGAGGAAGTCGACACAGAAATTATAAAACAGGAAGCAGAGAATACTGATCCTGCATACTGGATCAAACTTCTCAGGCATCACTATGAACAACATCAAGAAGACCAAGCCCGGACGCTTGGGAAAGGTAAACGTGTACGAAAACAAGTTAACTACAACGATGGAAGTGTTGCGCAGACAGAAAACAGAGAGGATTCTACCTGGCAAGAGAATGGCTCGGACTATAATTCCGATTTCTCTCAAGGTAGCGAGGATGACAAAGAAGACGACGATTTTGATGAAAAGAATGATAATGGAGATCTGCTCAGTCGCCGGAGTAAGCGTCGCCTCGAAAAGCGAGAGGAACGCGATCGACCGCTGCCTCCATTACTGGCCAGAGTCGGCGGCAACATGGAAGTTCTCGGCTTCAACGCCAGGCAGAGGAAGTCATTCCTCAATGCTATCATGCGGTACGGGATGCCGCCGCAGGACGCTTTCAACTCGCAGTGGTTAGTGAGAGATCTGCGCGGGAAGTCTGAGCGCAACTTCAAGGCCTACGTGTCGTTGTTCATGCGCCATCTCTGCGAACCGGGCGCCGACAACGCGGAAACATTCGCGGACGGCGTTCCGAGGGAAGGATTATCCCGTCAGCACGTTTTGACACGAATCGGGGTAATGAGTTTGATCAGGAAAAAGGTTCAGGAATTCGAACACATCAACGGGTACTACAGCATGCCGGAACTGGTGAGAAAACCAGTTGAGCCGGTGAAAGTGTCTGGGGCGAGTGAGAGTGCCGCCCCCAGTCCCGCGCCCTCCACCGCCACACCCATCACCTCCGCAGCACCCTCGCCCGCACCCACCTTGCTGCCTCACGGACAGGCAGCCACGCCCGCCACGCCCTCTGGCTCTGACAAGGACGATAAAGAGGAAACTAAAGATGACAAATTAGAAGTTAAAGATAAACTCAAAGCAGAGCCGATGGATACGGCCGATGTCAAGGAGGATAGTGCAGAAGAAAAGGAATCACAAAAAGAAGACGAAAAAGAGGCCGAAAGGCGTATGTCCGTCGACGAGGAACCTCCAAAAGATGATGATAAAACTGATGAAAAGAAAGAAGGCAAAGAGTCACCTAAAGTTAAAGACGAATTGAAAGAAGAGACCGATAAGAAAGAGGATGTAAGAAGTGAAAAGGCGACATCAGACGTCTCTGAGAAACCAAAAGAGGAGAAAAAGGTAAGGATTCTTTTCTATACTTCAATTTGCGTAATTAATTACGGTGAGGTTGTACGACTGATTCGCCCTCAACTCAATTCATTTCAATTCTTCCCTTTCATTAGAAAAATTGGTACTTACCGGCGCGATTCCAACATCAATGCATCGTTATTTATTAATGCACTGGACGTCTTATGCTTTAGGCTTCGATCAACAATAGTAACTAGATTTCGGGTCGGCGCAAAAATCCGTCTCGTTAAATAACAGCGCACTTCAAATGTGAGCTCTTATTTTGTTTAGTTCACTCCAGACACAGCCAATGTCAACCCGTCTCACAATGCCGCAGTGTGTATTCAAAAATTGCCAAATATGCCCGAAAAAGCAATTTAACGGCCGGAGTATCTTACTTTCGGTAAGTACATGAAGTATACGTTATATTTTAAGCTTTAAACTAATAAATAATATTAAATTTTAAACAAAATTACCGATTTTTAACCACCGCTACAAATGTTGGCCAAGGCTCGCCAACACTTGGACAAAATTTTAGTTTAACAGAAAAGTAAATGCATGGAGCAGATTTGTGTTGTAATAATTTTTAAAAATTTGTTAGCAGTACTTCAAAATTGGTTAGTTAAAATTGGTTAATTCTGCTTTTGTGTCTTTTTGTTGGATTCTCATTGGATACTTAGCTTTCCTTTTTTATTTTAGCTTTCCTAGCAATCACGTGTGCAGAATGGATCTCGATTGTCGCCAGAGAAAGAAGAGATTACTTTTATAAGCCAGCTAAGAACTCCACTCATTGACACTGGACATCTTTGCCTTCCGTGTTCACGGCTACTGAAACGTGGCCGAAGCATTGTANATAACGGATATAAATGTAAGATTTTTATTATACAAATACATATATTTAATATACATCCATAACCGTGGAAAAGATATTTATACTTATCATACAAATATCTTCCCTTGGCGGGATTCGAACCCGCGACCCCCTTGTGTAGTGACCATGTCACTTACCACTACACCAGACGGCCGTTAATATGATTATAATGATAATGATAATAATAATAATAATAAGCTCCCTAAAATCCTACCTTACGTCCGAGGCGAACATCTGTCCACGTGGGGAGCGGAAACGCGTACTATCGAAACTTACGCGGCTAACAAGGTAAAGGTAACCCATTAATATGGAGACAAGACTAAAAAGAAAATTGAGAGGGCCGCTTCCCGGGGGCGATCGCCGGGGCACACCTGGAGCTGGCGCTGGGTGTTCCAGCATAGGATCCGTCAGCGGCGGAGAGTTGAGCAGGCGGGCTCCCGCCGGGGATTTACAACCCGAAAATGCTACAGCCGCCAACAGAAATCCCGATGTAGAAAGTAGGAGCAATAGCCCATGTGAACCTTACAGCCCGAGTACCGGTTCATACAACCCCTCGGTACAATCATCACCATCATCCTCGGGTCATAGAGGCTCACCAACGTCGACTATGGATGTTGCGCAGGGGGCGAATGCCTTTTTACCTGCGTCCACCAAAGCTGGCAAAACAAGGGTGCGCATGAAATGGAGCAGAGAAGTAAACCTATTTATCATGCGCACCTACTACTACGTCACTAAATTAGAAACTGATCTGACTATTTACAGAAAAAAGCTGCATGAACATTTTTCACTAAAATACCCTAATGTAAATATTTCACAGCAAAGAATATCTGATCAAAAAAGGGCAATAGAAAGAAATAAACTACTATCTCAAGAAACCCTAGACCGACTAAAAGAGGAAGTGAGAAAACAGCTCGAAGACGAACAAACCAATAATGTTGAAAATGAAAAATTAAATTCAGAAACATATTCACACGAATATACGACACTTACTCCACAAACTATTTTAACGAAGAAAACACAGCAACATACAAATATTATCTCTAGCACACAGACCTCTCATTCATCCACTCAAACCGAATCAATAACTCTGCTGTTAGAAAATGAAGTCGATATTTTAAATACTAACCCCACTGAAGGGGCAACACAGACACAAGAAGTTAAAGATAAATTTGAAACGAATTTAACAATGTACTCAGGCATGGACCCTAAAGCAAGGCCGCCATTGCCTAAACTTAAATATAGCTCTAAGCTAAATGAACTGATACGTTTATTTAATAATGACATACTTGTAGATTACATCTCACCAGACACACAACTATCAGATGTACATACATTAACATATTGCACCGCCGTAACTATTTCGGAACAACTAAAATATAAAATTATAGCAAAAGAAGGAAACGCGAGATGTAAAAAAAACTTCAAACCACCGTGGCAACAAAGATTGGAGAAGGATATAGCAAAATTGAGAGCAGATATTGGTAAACTGACCCAATACATAAATAATAATAGATCTAAAAAAGTAGTCCAAAGCGTTGAACAAATATTTAAAAACACTAAAATACACACATCACACGAAAATGGCAATAAAAAATCTCAAGAATTTTTAGACACACTGAAACAAAAATTAGCTCTAAAAGCCCACAGACTAAAAAGATATAACAAATCACAGAAACGAAAGAATGAGAACACTATATTTCTAACAAATGAAAAACTATTCTACAGAAACTTAATGAAGCCGAAAACTGATCGAGACAATAGTAATATAGATATACCAACAGCAGAACAATTGGAAATGTATTGGGCTAGGTTATGGGAAAATAGTGCAAAACATAATGACAAAGCAAATTGGATTATTGAAGAAAAAGAAAGATGGGATACAATGGAAGAAATGCAATTTGATGACGTGACAGAGGAAGAAATAACTACTATAACAGCTAGACTACATAACTGGAAATCCCCAGGTATAGATAAAATCCATAATTTTTGGTTTAAAAAACTAATTTGCTTACACAAAACAATAGCCAAAAATCTAACAGATATTATCTCTGGAAATCAAAGTATTCCCGAATTCATAGCGACAGGAATCACTTATATGATACCAAAAGGTGACTACTCTATAGAAGCATCCCAATATCGACCAATCACATGCCTTCCGACTATTTACAAAATTTTAACAACAGTTATTACAAAGAAAATAAATTCACATATAGAACACAATAATATCTTAGCTGAAGAACAGAAAGGGTGTAGACGAGGCCACATGGGCTGTAAGGAACAGCTAATTATAGACTCAACCATCATGAAACACGCCACCACAAAAAATAGAAATTTACACTGTACATATATTGACTACAAAAAAGCTTTTGATAGCATCCCACATTCATGGCTGATCCAAGTCCTAGAAATCTACAAAATTAACCCTATAATAATAAGCTTCCTACGCAATATCATGACACATTGGCAAACCACACTTAAATTAAAAAACCCTCATAATTTTGTAACAACACGACAAATAGCCATAAAAAAGGGTATTTACCAAGGTGATTCTCTCAGCCCTTTGTGGTTTTGCCTCGCCTTGAACCCACTATCCCATCAATTGCATAATGACCGGGCGGGATACCGCATTAAACAACAAGATAACACCGAAACAATAATATCACACCTGATTTATATGGACGACATTAAATTATACGCAAAAAATGACAAAGAAATGAAAAAGTTAATAGATACTACCACGATATTCAGCAACGACATCAGTATGCAATTTGGACTTGATAAATGTAAAACCGTACATATAATAAAAGGAAAAGTCCAACCCGGTGATTATACAATAGATGACACAAACACAATAACGGCGATGGAATCAAGTGACCTTTATAAATATCTGGGCTTTCAGCAGCTCAAAGGACTCGATCATATAACAATAAAGCAATCATTAACTTCAGAGTACAAAAAACGTATCAATGCCATTTGCAAAACGAAATTATCTGGAAAACATCTTATAAAAGCACTGAACACCTATGCAATACCCATTCTAACCTACTCATTTGGAATAATAAAATGGAGCAAAACTGACATAGAACAAATAGAACGCATAACAAGGACTACATTAACAAAACACAATAATCTTCATCCAAAATCTGCAATAGAAAGATTGACAATTAAAAGACAAGACGGGGGTAGAGGCTTGATAGATATCTGGCATCTATGGCGTAAACAAATACACAGCTTAAAAACATTTTTCTACATAAAATCAGATTTAAGTGAAATTCACAGAGCCATAGCACAAAATGATAACAACTACACACCGCTAAATCTCAAACAAAAAGAACTAATAGATAATACAGAAAACCTAAGAAATAGAAACCCGCAAAAAGACATGGAAGAAAACTGGAAGAAAAAAGCGCTACATGGACGACACCCTCATGACCTAAGCCAATCTCACATAGACAGCAAGGCATCAAACATGTGGCTCAAAACAGGAAGTCTGTTCCCCGAAACGGAAGGATTTTTAATTGCCATACAGGACCAAGTAATAAACACAAAAAATTACAGAAAATATATTATTAAAGATCCCACTATTAGAGACGATAAATGCCGCAAATGCAACACCCAGCCAGAAACCATACAGCACATAACTGGAGCATGTTCAACCCTTACACAGACAGATTACACTCACAGACACAACCAACTTGCTAATATTATCCATCAACAACTGGCTCTCAAACATAAATTGATAGAAAATACAAACACACCGTATTACAATTATAAACCACAAACTGTTCTGGAGAATGACTCCTGCAAACTTTACTATGATCGCGCTATTCTCACCGATAGGACGATTCACTACAATAGACCGGATATCACTTTACAAGATAAAAACAATAAAGTCACCTACATTATTGACATTGCAGTCCCGAATACCCACAACATTCAAAAAACTTTTACAGAAAAAATGACAAAATACACAGAGCTTAAAGAAGAAATAGTTAGAATNAGATCTTAGAACTTATATCTCGAGGTGAGTGGCGCATTTACGTTGTAGATGTCTATGGGCTCCAGTAACCACTTAACACCAGGTGGGCTGTTAGCTCGTCCATCCATATAAGCAATAAAAAAAAAACTTACTTTTATTCATATAATAAATTATTTTAGTGTTCAACGCGACTCCGTTACCTCCTGTAGTAAATAGAAATTGAAATTTCAGGCAAAAATAAATAAAACAAAACGATGTTAGTTCTCAAAGCTATAACGGAAAAAATTACTTTATTTGTTGGGTCATAAGGTTCATTTAACATTAAAGGTTGTTTAACATATGTCATTTCGTTTGTAAGTGACAGGAGTAATTTATTGTTTTGTGACGAATGATCGTAAGTATTAGATAATGTTTTGGAGATTTGGAACTTTATTACTAGGTGGCATAGCTGTAATTAGTTTGAACTTAAAACTGTTTCAAAACTTTTTTCTCCGTTTGTTGTAAACCAACGTAGCTATGTATGTGTATATTCACGCGGACAGTTTTTGCTTCGATTTTGTACGTGTCCCTTTATCTAGTTACTATTGTTGATCGAAGGCTTTAGGTTACGACGACTTCAGACTTTCACTACACACGACAAAACATAAAGTCTCAATACAATTGAAATTTAACATGCTATTAATTTTTGTCATTAATATTTTCAGGAGGACGACGACGATGACGTTGTTCTGGTTAAAGAAGAGGAAGATCTCAAAGTTGAACGTCGCAAGTTCATGTTCAATATCGCCGACGGAGGCTTTACCGAACTCCATACTCTGTGGTTGAATGAAGAGCGAGCGGCCGCGCCCGGCAGGGAATACGAAATCTGGCACCGAAGACACGACTACTGGCTGCTGGCCGGAATCGTCACGCACGGATACGGTCGCTGGCAGGACATACAGAACGACCTGCGATTCGCGATCATTAACGAGCCATTCAAGATGGACGTCGGCAAAGGAAACTTCCTCGAGATTAAGAATAAGTTTTTGGCTCGTCGTTTCAAGGTGAGCGTTTTAAAAATTGTTGTAATATTATGATACATAGTATCAAAGAGAAAAATGTAAAAATCATAAATTATAATAAAATATAGTAAATTTATTTCATGCAGCTACCAATTATTCTTTACTTTTCGAAAAAAAAAGTCCTTAAGACATTATACAGTAAAAAATAGAAAAAGTCCTATTTATTAAATAGAAACCTGATAATTGAATTAATCTGAAATTTCAAAATTCAATCTGAAAATGTATTTCACAGCTTTTAGAACAAGCGTTAGTGATCGAGGAGCAGCTCCGTAGAGCGGCATACTTGAACCTCACACAAGATCCGAACCATCCCGCTATGTCATTGAACGCGCGGTTCGCTGAAGTCGAGTGTCTTGCCGAGTCCCACCAGCATCTCAGCAAGGAGTCCCTCGCTGGGAACAAACCAGCCAACGCAGTGTTGCACAAGGTTAGTTTCGATATTTCCAGAGACCCTCTCTCCCTTTTTTGTTGGTAATTTAACTATCACTTTTTTTATTAATTTTACTTATAAAAAAGCAAGGCTATATAGTAAGATAACTTGCTATTTCGTCGTTGTCAAACCAAAATCTGCTATGTGCACTTTTTGATCTTTTCGTATAGTTCTCAGCCCTATCTATCGTATAAAAAAAATTGTTATATGTCTATAGCTCTAATATTTATCTATAGCTTTTATTTGATATAGTTCTTAAAAATTCACCTTCACATAAAATTTGATTCGAAAATGTTTTTACATAATTCAAAATAGAGTTTTTCCACATAGCAGATTTTTGGTTTGACAGCGACGATTTTCTGTTTTGGCCTTTTTATAATGATCCTTTATTCACTGATGAGTTTAGTGGTAAGTTCATCATTAAAAAGGAAAACCATAAAAATATTGTATTCAAATCAAATCAAATGAAATCAAAAAAAAATTGTAGGTTCTGAACATCTTGTGGGATTTTGTTGTATAGGCGCACAGACAAATACCCGAATGAATTTCGTATCTTATGTAACCTACTCATCGGCACAACAAGCTTGTGTTTGTTTGTTGTATTTAGCTTGATTGACCCGAGAATTCAAAAGTTAGCAAATTTATTGATGGCGAGCGTTTATATCGTGATGCAGGTGCTGAACCAGCTGGAGGAGCTGCTGTCGGACATGAAGTCGGACGTGTCGCGGCTGCCGGCCACGTTGGCGCGCATCCCGCCCGTCGCGCAGCGCCTGCAGATGTCGGAGCGGTCCATCCTGTCGCGCCTCGCAGCCACCGCAGGCAACCCAGTGCCCGCCGGTACCTTACAGACGCTCTTATTTTGATACATTGATGGAAACATTCTTCTGTGACGTCATACCGTCGGATTTAACTTGCCAATGAATCGCCAAGTCTTTTTTTATTGCTTAGATGGGTGGACGAGCTTACAGACCACCTGGTGTTAAGTGATTACTGGAGCCCATAGACATCTACAACGTGAATGCGCCACCCACCTTGTGATATAAGTTCTAAGGTCTCAAGTATAGTTACAACGGCTGCCCCACCCTTCAAACCGAAACGCATTACTGCTTCACGGCAAAAAATGGGCAGGGTGGTTGTACCTACCCGCGCGGACTCTCAAGAGGTCTACCAGTAAGTACCTCTTTTCTTTTTCTCCACCTTATCCCACTAGGTGGGGTCGGCACAGTGAATTTTTTTACTCCGTCCTCATCTATCAGCCGTCATCTCAACACTCACTCCTCACTCTCGTTCATATAGTCATTCACACACTCCAACCATGTTTTCTTCGGTCGACCTTTTCCCCTTCTACCTTGCACTACCATTTCCATACATGAATGAATCGCAAATTATGAGATTAAAATGAAATTTCATTTCCATGAAATTAGTTCACAGATATGTTCGTAACAGGTAGTCTGTCTGCGATATTCAGTTAAAGTTGCCTGTCTATTTTCGTTATAAACAATGAAAAATAGAATGAAATAAAATTTTCAATTGTATTGCAGCCCAAATGCCGCAGTTCCCGACCGGCTTCCAGCCCGGCGGCACGCTCCCCGGGTTCGCGGCGTCGGCTGCGACGGCGGCTAATTTCTCCAACTTCCGACCGCAGTACTCCGTGCCCGGACAGCCTGCATCATCCTCTAACTCGAATGTGAGTCCATGACTGACTTAACTGTGACCAGTTCATTATTTTAGTCAGTATCTACATTGAAGTTCAATCTCACAACAAACTTAGCAAAACATTTAGGGTCCGTTCACATAGACCGGCTCGGAAAGCATCGGCCCGCTTTTTTTTTGCACACAGACCGGATCGTATAAGTTTGGGATAGGCCGGAGCGGAGCCGCCAACTATTTCACATAGACCGGCTGGAAGAGATTGTTAAGCGGATGCGCACGCAATTGGAGCGGATGGGTTACGCGAGCGAAAGAGCCGGTCGGCTCCTCTTATTATTTCACACGCAGCGCGTTCAAGCATTGCTAATGACAAAAAAAGTGCACATGCAAAAATAAACTGTACTACAATTACTCAAAACTCTGTTTCCACCGTGATAAAAATCTGCTTCATCTCTGTGGGAACGGACCCTTATGGTAATAAAATGTTGAAGTTGACATCAGTATTTCTCAATCAAATTAATCGTGACAGTTTAAATAGTTAGATGAGTATATTACCATAATATCAAATAATTATACTGCAAATGATTAACTATCATTATGATCATGATACATTAACTTGAATGAGATGTGTAATTGTAATTTAAAGAATTAAGAGATAAATGTAAAGAAAATTTCTCTAAAAAGTTATCACATATAAAGCTATAATTCATTAGAACAATAAAATTTTGCAATGTTTGTTTACAAAAAATCTAACGATCAAATAAATCGGATTTTATACCTGCAAATTATTGTTATTAATTTATAACATTCATGAATGGTCTGTTTTGTTTCAGAAATCATAAACTCCGTAATTTAAACAACTATATTCGATTTGACGTAACCCGCAGGTAAAACATAGAATAATAATTTAATTCTTAGGCTAGAAGTGACATGCTTGACGGCCCGTTTAGATTTTCTCGCTGGTCGATATGCACGTTGAAATAAATTATCGAGAGCTCAAACAATAACGTGATTATTGTATCATTTTGTTTTAGCGAGCGGATATGTCGCCGCGTAGGTGAATTAGATGTAAGCTTTTTTGAAGATTCCTGTTTCCACATCGGCTCCGAAGTCATAATTAAATTTGTGATTAGTTCAGATAGATTACATGACGTCATAGCGAAAATAACTCATAATATTATTTATTTCATCCTGATCTGTATGAATCTTTTCTATCGTGTAAGTGAATTGTGGACTTATGAAATCTTTATTTTTAATTTACCAAAAATTGAAAACTGAATAAAACTTACAGTTAAGGAATTGTGTTTTATTTATTGTCGCTTTCACAAGAAAGTGAATTTTAAGAAAATAATGTATAATGTTTATTTGGTGGTAACGACGAAGGGAAGATCTTATGCTTATCTTGAAAATATCGTTAGCGAAATTCAGGCTATCTGCCACTCGATTAACCACAAACGCTACCGCGTCCTGCACGTCAGCACGGCTAGCTGTATTCCGGCTAACCGCAAAGTGAGTAGGCGCCCTTAGTGATCATCCTTCATGATCGCGTTTATCTTTCCTGGTAAGGCATGGGTAGCAACACTAGCAGCCACTGCCTTGCCTATTCCTGATGTGAAGAAAATATTATCGCATTCCGGTTTGAAGTGTGGGCAACCGTTGTACTATAGGAAGTTGAAACTTGGAACTCGTGTCTCGAGATGGGTGGCAGTATTTTTTGCAGTACATTATTTACGTCTATGGCTTCCTGTGTGTTTAGTGCGAGTTTTTTAACGTTCTCGATAGCGTAAAAGTTAACCCAAATTCGTATGCAGTTGAAACGGAGCGCCCCTAGCGGCAAGCGTTCTAACGTACGGTTACGGAGGAACTTCGGGGAGGCAACTGCTAAAGAAGGTGGCTGCCTTCGCATTAACTTCATGGTTAATGATTATTTACGGAAACGACATATGTTTATTATACTAGATTATAGCTTCAGCTTTCATTGAACATCGAAGTTGGTTATCATCCAAATTTTAGGCAAATGAATTTTGCACGTTGCTTTTCAAAAATATTTAATTCATGATCACAATATGAATTCAATTCACAAAACAAACAAAAAAGAAATCAAAACAATAATCGCAATAAAAACTCTTCAGTACGAGTAAGTATCGTCTTCTGTGTTATATTTGACGCTGTCCAAAGTTTTAACAACTGCGGGGTCGGGCGAGCAGAAGTGTTGCAACATGTCTTCGGATAGTCCGCAGTCTGAGAGGTTCTCTTTGTTAAAGGCTTTAGTAAAGTGGTTCGCTTCGTTTTCTTTTGACGGTTCACCTGTGAAAATTCAGAGTTTAGATCAGATACTCAGAGAAAAATATCAATTTTAGTTTTTAAGTTAAATAAGTTAGAATTCACAAGTTCATTCAAGAAGAATTCATAACTGTACAAGTTGCTACTTATTTTGTATTTATTTTTCACATGTGTATAATATTTTTATGTAAGTTTATTATGATATAGCACCGTCCAGTTTGCTTATTCCTCTCCCTGCAAGGTTGCCTGGAAGAGATCGCCTTTAGCGATAAGGCCGCCAATTTATGTCACCGTCTATTATTTGTTTTATATGCTCTGTACATGTGGTGTTAAATAAAGAGTTACAACTCGACCAAGCTACGTTTGCACCTCGCATCGATTACGTCACACTGCCGCTTAGGTATGGTCTGAATAAAGGATTCGCTATGACTTTAAAAATGTAAACAAATGTTTGTTAGATTTTAAAATAAATTTTCAAAACTGTCAAGTATAATTTTTCTAGGACATTGCGTTTTTTACCTAGTGTCAGTAATTTTGGGTGGACTTAATTGGGCACTAGTACTTGGATGTGGCGAAGAACACGAAGCTGGTAAAGCAGCTGGCTGCGATAATTGCTTGGCTTCTTTTTTTATATTCATTAGGCATTTTACAAAAAAATGAAAGTTAACCGTTCAGTAACAACAGTTCAACAAAAAATCTAACAAGAACAGTTAAAAAATTTAAAATTCAAGGGATAGGGAAACGAAAACTCGTATGACGCGTGTCGGCGAAAAATGTGCTAACCGTACTGACGCGATAGGGCCATCGCGGGTAGGTGAGCGGGGAAGCAGACGGAGCGCCGCATTCCAGCGAGGTGCAAACTTAGCTTGGTCGAGTTGTATATTATTATTATTCATTGGTATGGTTGAGGTTGTGTTCTTTAAATTACAGCACATAGTATATACCTTCAGTCATTAGTGATGACGCCCACGAGAACGCAAGCGTCGACTGCTGGTGAGCAAAAGTGGCGCTAAATTGAGCTGACGAGTTCGTTTTAAGAACTTTGAATAACGAATGTACGGCAGTGGGAAGTATTGGGCCGCGCAGCTCTATCGAGTAGTACTTTTTGCTATCGGAATGTATTGTGTTTTCTCGGACCTGAAATGAAGGATTCGTTGTAATCTTTACACATATTGTAAATGTAATGAGAAAATAGTGGAAACTCCCACAGACACAGCCCACTGAGTTTCTCGTCGGATCTTCTCAGTGGCTCGCGTTTCCGATCCGGTGGTAGATTCTGCGAAGCACTGCTCTTGCTAGAACCAGTGTTAGCAGCACTCCCGGTTTGAGCCCCGTGAGCTCACTTACTAGTTCAGTGAATCTAGAATAACCTCTCGAGGCTAGTAGAATAGGTAGGAGAAAAAAAAAGTTGAAACTTTTATCATTTTATTTCTATTAGCCGAGATTATCTATTGACGACCATTTTACGGCGAAGAAGCTAAAGTCTAAGTCATCAATTGTTGGAAAATTATGGGACCATTGGTTAGCGACAAATTTCTGTAACAATAGTTGATTATAAGAGGAAACATTATTAAGAGATTGCCCCTCTGCTGTGATAAAATCTTCATATATCAAAGACTTAAGATACCAATGACATGGACGGTACAATACAATTTTATTTACCTTCAAAGACTGCAACGTTCCTCCATGGAAGGCGGTGGGAGACAGTAACGTTGGTGGTACGCCCGCAAATGGTCCAGTAGGGCTCACGAGCGATTTGCAGTTGAGTAGAAAATTGAACAAAGCTTGTGCGTCTGCGCCCCGAACCAAAACCAATGATTCGGCTGCGCTGTCCACGCTGCTCTCTACAGAGTTCGTCAAACGAGCCTGTAGAAGCACAAGCGTAAATTAATAGTTGTCTATACTAGAAATTATTGTAGTTTTAGGAAGCATCGTGGACGGGAATTCATTCTAGATATTGCCAAAAAGATCCCTGGAAATGTACTGGATGAACGCAGTGATTCAAGGGAGTATGTATGAACACTATGGATTCTAGTTTCAATGGGCGGGTCATATTCTGGAATGTGACGGTCATTAGGATTTGGAAACGATGTCATCCATCTAAAACAAATATATAACGTGGTCTTCCTATTTCGACCACACTAAATACTTTCTATTTTTTTAAATATCTTATTCTAATAATTAAAAAAATATTTGTTAATTTAATACTTGATCATACCTTACCTGCATAATATTAATGTTTTTAATAATATCATTCTCAAAACCGAGCTGCGTGAGGAACTGGTCGTCCTCTTCATCTTCCTCTTTTTCCTCGAGTGGGTCCCGTACCCCCATATCGTCCATCGTCTCGTAGCAGCTGTCGAACGATGAATTCTTAGGTTTGTCTTCATCTGATGTGTTTAGTTTCTTTTTGCTCTCTGGTCGAAGCGGCATTGTGAATTCGACATCTGAGAATTTTTTATTTATTGATTATATCAACGAGATCTTGTTTTTTCCTACCTTATCTGATAGCCTTGAGAGGCTATTTCAGCGTAATCTTAACTAGTAGGTAAGCTCACGGGGCTTAAACCTGACGACGTTGCTAAAACGAACCCTAGCAAGTGCCGTGTTTCGCAGAATCTACTAGCAGATCGGAAACGCGACCCACTGAGAAGATCCGGCGAGAAACTCAGTGGGCTGTGTCTATGGGTTAATTTATTCGCCGAGCCCTTCGTCCCAAGCGACGGGTTCGACCAGAACGATGACCGGAGGTACCTAAAAGTACCGTTAGTGGATCGGTAGGATCCGAAATGACGTGTTTTGGGCTAATGAGATCCTGGAGTTACCACTACTATCAAGTCATCACCGATACGCACTTATATGTTTATCATACTATCTATGTTAACACATCAAATAATTTCTTAATTTTTGAATTCAAGGTCTTCTATTCCCCTAACACCAAGCCAAAACAGAGTATAGTTACTGCGACAACTTTAAGAAAAAGATAGGACGAAGCAACATTATTTGGTGTCTTTAGTATAGTTTGAACTGGTGGTAGGACCTCTTGTGAGTCCGCGCGGGTGGGTACCACTACCCTGCCTATTTCTGCCGTGAAGCAGCAGCGTGAATGCGTTTCGGTTTGAAGGGTGGGGCAGCCGTTGTAACTATACTTGAGACCTTAGAACTTATATCTCAAGGTGGGTGGCCCATAGACATCCACAACGTAAATACGTTGTGGATGTCTATGGGCTCCAGTAACGACTTAGTACCAGGTGGGCTGTGAGCTCGTCCACCCATCTAAGCAATAAAAAAAAAACTATGTCTGTAGTCTGTCAATACCTTCTTGGCGAAGAGTTTGTCGGAATCCTCTAGTAGTGGGAGCTATTAGGGCGCAGGGCTCAGAGACGCCGCAGAGGCCGGCCGCACGAAAGAGGCATGTGAATGTGTTCGCGCACACGTAGAAGTAGGGGCAGTGCAGTGCACGAACTAACTGGAATAAGTATTCTATTTTCATACATGTGAACTCTAAACTTCTGTGTTCGGCAAAAATAATACTTAATACAAAATATTACGGCAGAAGGATTTTATGTGGCTTAAAAAATTTAACTGTATAGCATTTTAATAAACGAATGGATAACACATACCTGAAACAATGATCGAAAACTCTCAGTCCATTCATCGTACAAAGCTTTCTTGACTTCCTCGTTTGTGGCCAAAAAACTGGTGGCTGTTACCTTGCCTGAAGAGCGCGGGAACATTTCTAACCAGGGTAAGTGTGGGTGTTGCCAATACAGGCAGGTCTGGTGGAAACGAGCGCGAGAGGACGTGTCTAATGTCGTCGATGTGGTTGTGTCTAGACAGCGGACAAATCTGGAAAATTTTCAGGAAAACTTAGGTAACAATAATGGATATATAAATGCTATTCATTTATATATAAAATAGGGTTTACCCAGTGATTCCAGAAGCTTCTTCACTGGCTTTTAACTTTGATGTCCAAGCAAAAGGCTTGGGAGACATTAATCGAAGTTTTGTCGTGAGAGCCCAGTCTATAGGTAAATATTTGGAGTTCTTTTCAATTTGATTCTGTAAGAAATATTAAATTTAAAGCAGAAAAACTTCAGAGTTACATTAACATATTACGTCAAATATAAGATGCATAGTTTTACGTTTTTGAGTCTGTATTTGTAAAGCATTTTATATTGAATCTAGGGGTTGATGACTATATATAATGATTGATGATAGTTGATACTATACACTTTTTTTTTTTTATTGCTTAGATGGTTGGACGAGCTCACAGCCCACCTGGTGTTAAGTGGTTACTGGAGCCCATAGACATCCACAACGTAAATGCGCCACCCACTTTGAGATATAAGTTCTAAGGTCTCACATATAGTTACAACGGCTGCCCCACCCTTCAAACCGAAACGCATTACTGCTTCACGGTAGAAATAGGCAGGGTGGTGGTACCCACCCGCGCGGACTCACAAGAGGTCCTACCACCAGTAATTACGCAAATTATAATTTTGCGGGTTTCATTTTTATTACACGATGTTATTCCTTCACCGTGGAAATCAATCGTGAACTTTTGTTGAGTACGTATTTCATTAGAAAAATTGGTACCAGCCTGAGATTCGAACACCGGTGCATCGCTCAATACGAATGCACCGGACGTCTTATCCGTTAGGCCACGACGACTTCAACTACTTATAACAACACAAAGAACTAATGTATGCAGTAAACTGTGCAGTTACAGTTGATGATGCTCTTGCTCTTAATTATTCAGAAGATAATCAAAGTGAATTTTAATTGAATTAGAGAATGAAAATAAATGTTCTTTTGAGATTAAAAACCAGAGAAGATATTATGCTTAAATTTAATGAATTACATTTGAAAATATGTATTAGACCTAATCATTGATGGAGATCATCTCATGGATGAATAGCAGAGGTACTGCTAAGTCACTGCCTACTGATAGGACTATTGCCACTATTATCTAACTAGACTATTATCACTAGAAGAATGACATTTCACAGTGCTTGGAACACACTGGTGTGATTGTAGAATCTCTTGCTAAAAAATGATACCTGGAAATGAGTCAGAGATCAGAGACAAATAACCAAATGACAAAAGTAATATGAAATTATGTAATTAATTTTTGATCTACTTAACCTAGAATGTAAGGCTTACTGTTTCAATTGAATGTTCAGCTGTGAATTTTTGTAATAAATTTGAGAATGTAGACAGCTTCTCCGTGTTGAGCTCTTGAGTAGGTTTTTCTGTTACTTTTGCTGGTAAATTTAATAAGGCAAATAAAGTTTTATCATTTGACTCATCTAATTGCGTGTCTTCTAGTTTTGGCTTCTTAAATTCTTGAGTGTTGTTTCTGTAATTCAATTAACTTAATCATCATGTTAAAATTTGTGATGGTTTTTTAATTTTACAAACTTGTCAGAATGTTATAAATATGATATTAAAATTAATAGTTATTGATCATGATGATTCTTTGTAATTTCAGACTTACTTAGAGTATTGTATGATATCATTGTAATGTGAGCATGAATAATTTATTGCATTAAATCATGTTTAAATATATATGTAGAAACATGAGCCTAAGAAAATGCCCTAAAACTATTATACCTATAGTGTATATGGAAGGTTAGTTCTTACTTTGAGAATGGATTTTTTCTCTTTTCTCCATCTAATATCCTGGAGAAGTTTAAGTCTAAACATTTTTTACCGCTTGGCTTTGCACTAGTCGACGCTAGCGGCTGTCTCATGCGCTTCTGTAAATGTAGTAAATAAACAAAAATTGTTATTTGTATGTTTTTGGGGTTGAGTTATTGTATTGAAATATTAGATATATGTAATAAATGGGACTTTAATTCAATACGAGTTCTTAATATTTCAGCTAAGTTAAAAAAAATTGAGTATTATATTAGATACCTGTAACGCTTTCTTCCGTTTTTTCAGTCTGTGTAGCTGCATCACTTCGTTTGGTCTCTTCCATGGTGACGGCGGCGGTTCCATTGAATATTTTAATATGTAATTATGTTAAATGGTGTTTTGAATACTTATATGTGTTAAATCATTTTTTGGTAAAATTCGTGCATTTCGACGAGTGATCTTTGTTTATCGTTTACAACAATGTTGACAGTCAAAATTGTTGACATTTTGGTTTTTTCGATCGGTCTCTTGGTGAGGCAAAGAAAAAAATTGGCGTACAGTCAAATCTTTTGGAACAAAGAGCGAAAGCGTGTAGTAGGTATGAAAAGTAAATCATGCCATCTTAGTGATTTTTCTTGGATGATTCTGTTACCTACTTAACTGCCAGTAGCCTCGAGGGGCCACTCTGACTTTACCAAAGATGGTGGCCGAGTTCATGGGGTCAGCCTGAAAGTCTTTGCTGACACTAGCCCTAACAAGAGCGGTGCTTCGCTCAATCTATCTCAGAGATCCCAAGTGGTCACTAATTCCATATTATTACACGTTTCAAGATGAAGAAATACTAAATTAACTAAAAAAAATCACACAACTTGACCTTTTTTTTATTACTACGATAGGTGGATGAGCTCATGGCCCATCTGGTGTTAAATAGTCATCTGGGCCCATAGGCATTAACCACGTCAATGCCGCCGCTTGTCCTTTATTTTATTCTTGTTTTTGAATAAATATGTGAAAGCTCCTTATTTGCGCTTCCTTCATTCACGTTTTCACTATTGTGAATTAAAAAAATGCGATCCCATTCCTATATTCATGGCCAAAGATTTTTTATTCGCAGATCTAATCGGTACATTGATAAAAAGATTCCAATAAGTATATAGTATAGAATATATTTTGTTAGCTGGTCGTCAAATGGATTAATAATAAAGTAAAATACATCTTAATGTAATTTTGCTTAAAGTATGTTGTTAAATGATATCGCTGCAGTATTGCATCGACCTTAGATACCAGCCGCCTTCGCCACCGTCGTCGTCCTTCAGTATTTAAAAAACAGAAAGAAGACCTTATAACTCAATGAGTATCCTCTATAATCCCTTTTTTTTTTGCTTAGATGGGTGGACGCCCTTACAGCCCACCTGATGTCAAGTGGCTAATGGAGCCCATACACATCTACAACGTAAATGCGCCACCCACCTTGAGATATAAGTTCTAAGGTCTCAAGTATAGTTACAACGCCTGCCCCACCCTTCAAACAGAAACGCATTACTGCTTCACGGCAGAAATAGGCAGGGTGGCGGTACCCACCCGTGCGGACCCACAAGAGGTCCTACCACCAGTAAAATGGAAATTACTAAGCCATATTCACGGTTTTGGTATTCGCGCCATATTTATGGAAGATATACTCTTATTGTACTGAAGAAGGGCTGTCTTAATTGAAACAGATTGTTGCTTTCGACAAAAACTGGTTGGAAAATGGTACCGAGTCCCTAAAAATATTTATTGGTACTTAGTTCTAGTTATTTAAGTTGCACAAATATATTACTTATTCGAGGCTTGCTTTTTATTGGATAACATGGCTTTGCGAATGACCTACAATAGATTAATACAGATTTCTTATCAAATAAAACAAAAAGATCCATCACAGAGGTTATACAGGAATTGTTAATAGCGCGATTCAGGGATTTATCTGTTCTCGTTTGTATTATCCTTCGTGCAGTCTGAATTCACGACGGTCGTTTTAGATACTAATTCGTATGCCAGTAGGTATAATAAAATTTATAAATAATCTCACTAAATTGGGTTCTCCTGTTTTCCTTATATTATATCACATAATTATTCATAGAAACATAAATCTAGTAAAGTGAAGCTGCATGCCGGCGTAAGCTTTCAGTATATTATTATAGCGTATTAGTACAAAGCTACGTTGCCTACGGTTCCATCGGCGGACGCTCAGTAAAGTCAGTAAGCACTAGACGGCGTCAGCCAGCACTCGACTACCGACCGCATGCTGGTTACATATTACATACTATTACTGTTTACGTCACTTAAACCTTTATATTTTTCACAATGAAAGACAAAACGAAGAATGGTAGCTCTGGCACGAATTTTAGCAGATAATATACAATGCGAAATCGTTATTGAAAAGTTTTCCGAAGAAGTTTAAAAAAAATGAAAATAAAGACGTATCTTTGCGGCGGCTACGAATTCTTGAAGAGGAAATTCTTTTTTGTGAGTAAATTTTTAATATTTATAAATGAATAAAAATATATATTAATATTATAATTCTAATAATTTAATATATATATATATAGTATACATTTATATAACAAACTTAACGTAGCAAAGCTGTCCAACTAGTGAATATCTTCGGGATGTTAGTTTGGCAAAATTCTAAGAATATGATGAGCTCACTGTTTTTTACTCTGTCACATTTTCAAATACATTGTTCAATTTGCATGGTAACCCAAATTTGAAGATCAAAATCAGTGATATGTTACGTTTTTAATTTATAATTTAGTTCGCTTCAATTTGAATCACGGTTGTAAACGATATGGATAAAATAAATAATCTCTGTTAAAGCGATCCAGAACGCTACTCATCTTTTAACCAGCCAACTGTTCAGTTTATGACTGTTATTTTAAATATGTTTCATACACTTATAAATTTCTTTCTATTCTTCATGATTTGAAATTATTTCTCTCTTGGAGTATTTTGTTATTTTATAATTTTCTGCGAGTAGCTCTTAAGTAAATTGTGAAGTTATTGTGTGAAAGAACGAAACAGTACTTCGTTTGCGAAAAGAAAATATAAATTAGAATATTTGTCTAGTTAGAATATTCTATTGCTAAACGAAAATATAAGCTAGAATATTCTGTTTAGTTAGAATATTTAATAAAATATTTATTTAATACGATGTGCTTGAAACTTATAACCGCCTACCCTTTTTGCAATCAATTAATGAAATTGTGTTTGTATAATAATTCCGAGAATAGTCAAAGAATTCGAAATGTCTCAAATAATAAACGCGATAACAGGAAAAGTATTTTAACCGTCTTGTTTATTTTCGTCGTGTGACAGTCATGCGTTGCTCATAACTGTAAGCATGACCTCAAGTCTTGAAAGTGGATGAAGGCATTCACAGAGGGAGCTATCTACGTAGTTTCCGGTAAAATTTAGTATTAGGCGATCCTTAAGCTCTTTCAAACACATATGCAATTGAAAAAAATTTTAAGCGTTCAATTAGCTTCTACAATTTAGAAAACCATCAGTTAAAACAAGCGTATGTACGCTACTACTATGTACATTAGACAACCAAACGGTGATTAAAAATTATGAAACATGGAAGAATTTTTTTATTAAATATTTTTTGATCTACTTAATATTTTCCGCCTCTGTTTGTTCTGTCAAAACATAAAAAGATAAATTTAAGGTCAATGATTAATTAATTACTTCAAAGTGAGTGTAAAGATAAAATTAGGTAAACACGTTGCGGCTAGAATTTGAGCGTTGGTCTAGTTCATCGACTGGGCTATTTATATTATGGGTTTTTGAACTACAATGCATAGAAAAAATCGATTTATAGCGTATCTACCTACCGTACCTACGTAAAGAGTAAAATAGCAATTATAGATCTTGTCGATTTTGCGTGTATGTTTTTCGCTTGTGGTCTAAATCTTTTAACTTTTTAATGGTACCTACGATATTAACCAGCGTCAATAGCGTTCTCAGGGCCCTGAAACTGCGGTACTTTAAGATAAATATTTTTTTGTATGGTAGCAAGCGACATCTTGTAGCGGATGCCCTCTAAACTTATATGTTGTTGAAGTTAAGGCATTTAATTATTGTATAACTAAACACAGAAAACAAATGAATCATACAGGTCTTTATTATAATAATAATAATAATAATAATAAAAGCCTTTATTCAGACGCAAAGGATATTTACAAATAATAAATAATAATAATAATAATAATAAATACTACCTGCAGATTCAATATGAAATAGTTAGAAATCATGAATCATAATTTGCGAATGCAACGGCCAAGGACCAGAAAGGATATCGATGTGAAGAGCTATCGGGTCTTTGGAAACAGGTTTTGCCCATTGCCTTACTCACTACCATACAATGTTTCTTGTCTAGAATACACATGCTTTAGTCGGATTAAAGATAAATTCATCATAAAAATGAGGTGTAGATATATTAAATTTTCATATGAATTGCAATTTATTTAACGGCAAGCAGCGACTTGTCTGTATTGACAATAAAAAATATATACGACCATCTATTTAATATTCCAATTTCACACGATGGCTTCGAAAGCAGTGCACGTGATATAGTGTTTGTGTCTGTCCACTATGCGAAGATTCATAATAGTAGATTGACATTGATAATGTCATTTGACTTTTATAGTTTCATTCAAACAATTATATTCTGTCGCAGCGAATAGAAATTGAAATTTACGATAATTCACTACCGAGTTGACAAGAATACTTGGTCGCATCAATTATGACGGAGCATAAAAGTTCGTCACTGTTTAGGATTCAAAAGATCACAAAAGAATAAGTGACATTATGCTTAAACAGATTCTCATGGAAAAACAATCGTATGTAGGTTAACAAAAACAAAACAATATTAAACGAATGAAAATCAAAATTTAACAGATACTTCGTAGTTTATGGACTCAGGTTAACCGTGATTGATGGTCATCATTTTCCATCGTTCCCCTAAGATGTATGCACTCGAATGGAAAATCCTTCATACGTGAAATGTATTCATGGGGACCCTATTCGGCTCACCATGATCGTGTTTATAGATAGGACTATCACACTTCACTTGCGTTTAACTTCATGTGTATATCATATATGTATTTATGTACAGGGCCAGATTTAGAGGTCTGGAGGCCTCGGGGCAACAGAGGAGCGGAGACAACCTGGACCCAAATCATTTCCCAAATAAAATGAACAATTTTTTTCAGCCGAGTTTTCTAATCATTAGTTTATTGTGAAACCAAGTAGATTCTCTTATTGTTTAACAAACATAGATAAATACAATCGGAGACAAGAATTAACTGAAATTAAATTTTAGTGTTTACGTTAACATTAAGTAAAACAGCGAAAAAAGAATATAATGAAGAATAAGAATAAAGACAGAAAGAAGAAAGTAGAAGAAGAATAAAGGTGTTTACTATTGTTTACTTGTCGGAATTTGAAAGTTTTTTCCAAAGTCTATTGTGGGGAACCTCCGTTTGTGGAGGCCCCAAGGTTTTCGCCCTCCTCTAAATTCGGCCCTGTGTATGTACATAATCCTGATGTGGCATAAGTAGCGGATATTAATAATCGAGCAAATCTTTTCATTTACGTATAAGTTCAAATAGAACAACTAACTTTATCAGTGTTTTCAGATTTCAGCAGCGCTTTTAATTCTGTTGACTTCTGTTGACTGATGTTCTGCTCGAAATACTCAAATCAAACAATATCTCCTCGTCTGCTATTAACTGGTTTGATAGTTACCTTCGGGGGCGTTCGCAATGTGTCCGTCTTGACGAGACTTTCTCGGATTGGCAGAACGTCAGTGCGGGCGTTCCCCAAGGTGGTGTTCTTTCTCCTCTTCTGTTTTCTGTGTTTATAAACTCTGTCACTAGGCTTATATCTTCTAAATTCCACCTCTACGCAGACGATTTCCAGCTATATCGCCACTTCTCGGAGCCTGACGTTGAGTCGGCTATTGCTGCGATGAACAGTGATCTGAAGTCTATCAGTGAATGGGCAAAAAAAGCCTACGGTCTGCACATTAATCCGAGAAAATCACAGGCTATCATTATAGGGGGTAAACAATTGCGCAGTAGACTCAGCGATCCCATACTCCCCCCAATTTATTTGGATGGGACTCAAATAATTCTAACCGATTCAGCTAAAAACCTGGGTGTTATTGTAGATCGACATCTTTCGTGGAGTTTTCACAATGCTGAGATTAGTAGGAAGGTGCACTTCGCCTTGTACTCGTTGAGATGTTTGCAGGGCTTCTTACCTCAGCATACAAAAATATCTCTCGTCCAACCTCTCAGTCTACTCATAATTGATTACGCCGATGCCTGCTACTTGGATGCCACTGAGGCGCTCTCAAATAAGCTTGAGAGGATGCAAAATCTATGTATCCGTTTTATATACAATCTCAGAAAATTCGATCATGTTTCTCATTTTCGCAAAGAACTCAAATGGCTCCCTATACGCCTTCGTAGGAATACTCGAATATTATGTCTCCTATTCAATATCCTGCATAAGCCCACTTCTCCCTTATATTTACGTGAGCGATTCTCTTTCATTCGTTCTCCTGATGCTCCCTGCAGATCCAACCAACGTTCTGTCTTGTTATTCCCTTCCCACAAAAGCAATTTCTATTCTCACTCCTTCACTGTGCACGCGGTCAGACTGTGGAATTCGTTGCCGGCTGACATCCGAGTTTGCAAGTCTGTTTCTGTTTTTAAATACAAGGTCAAACAATTCTATCTCTCATCAACCGAATGATCGTTGTTCTATATTCTTCGTATATACCTACTGTGTTACTTATAATATTTTGTATTCAAGTTTGATAATATTTGCTATGTTTATGTGCATTACTATAATTCTCATGTTGTATTTGTTATTTTAGTTATGTGTTATTTGTTCTACACACACTCATCACTTTTAATTATTATTCTCATAATCCTCTCGCAGGTTTGCTGGAAGAGATTTCTGAAAGAAATAAGCAGCGCCTTTGCACATAATTTTCCTATTACTCTGTACTATGTCTTCTTTTCTGTGTGTACATAAATAAATAAATAAATAAAAAAGTAGATCTAAGAGTTAATACGAGTAAGTTGTAGGCAATATAAGAAGCGTTTTTAGCGTCTAAATTTAGCGGTTATAATTTTCGTCCTGTAAAGTCAGATATACATTCAAGTTTTCGTGGTTACAGACGACTTTTTTAAACCTAATCGCTTAAATTTAACTGAAGCCATTAATGTTGTTCAATGATATGTGAAGGTGCTACTCCAATACTCCTCGGTTTATCACAGAATAACATTTTTCACTTCATTTAAAATCAAGCGGTCAGGTTTAGAAAAGAAAAATGTATTGTTCAGTGTTCAGCCCATCACTACAGTCATCGCGAGCAAGAGGTCTGCGAAAGAGACGCTAAAATGATATTCATGTATTTTGTGAAAGAAGACCTGGAATTTTTTTGATCTTCGACACACACGAACATCACCAAGAGTTAGATTACAAAATTAAATATAGGAATAATTATATTAATTTTGCGTCTAAGCAGGTAATTGAGGTCAGAGGAATTGTTAGATAACATCCCTTCATTTACGATTACCGATTTCATTTTATGATTACACATAAATATAATAAAATGGTTATTAAAAATTTAAATGGCTTAAAATGGTTACAACCTATATTACCTGACTAGCGACCCGCCCTCGCTTCGCTTCGGAAACATTAAAACACACATGAAACCAAACAAACAAAATAATTTTGTTTTTTAAAAAAAGTAGCCTATGTTCATCAGGGACAATGTCGACTTCTAATGGAAAAAGAATTTTTCAAATCGGTCCAGTAGTTTCGGAGCCTATTCGAAACAAACAAACAAACAAACAAATCTTTCCTCTTTATAATATTAGTATAGAGTATAGAAATCACCGCGTCTACCCATAGTGCATTTTCAAATATGATTGTTACTACGTACCAGCAAGCTCTGGAGTCGAATCTCTTCTCCATAATGACGCCCGAGCGCGCAAACATATCTTTTTTTAAAATCTGTTCGGTAGAGAACGTCGTTGATATTGCTAATGCCTACTCATTCTGTGGACCGTAGGCCTTTTATAGTAGCTAAAATATTTTTTTTGTATAATATTTTATTTAAGCCTCTTAAAACACAAACACGTACAAGAATTCTTAACACTAGTATAATAATATACATGTTTTTTTTTTATGAGGTATACAATAACAATATTCCCTGACTTTTATGCTACGAAAACCTGTGTTACAAAAGTCAGTGGTTCAATGCTAGTTCACCATTTAAGTAAGTTAACCAGGAAGAGCGGTAGATGTTAAGTCGATTCATTTTAGCAGGCGTTCTCACAAATCCTGTCATCTCATGCAAGCACGATAGGTACCATCTCGTTCGATATCCAGTAATTAATGCGGGACCACACTCGCAGCGTGCTGTCATCGGGCCTATTCACTCGTTCAATAGGCGAGGCACAACGGGGCTGTCAAAGGCGTTAACACATACGACGTTCAGTACGCGTCTGCGATGAATAGAGTCTGAAGTGGGTGTGTATACGTGCTTCCGCTTCCGACGCAACGAACATTTTATGTTCTATACTGAAAACTTTTAAATTTAAAAACGTGTTCGACGGGTTTCTCCTTTTTTTGCTTTTTTTTATTTTTTATTTCTTAGATGGGTGGACGAGCTCACAGCCCACCTGGTGTTAAGTAGTTACTGGAGCCCATAGACATCTACAACTTAAATTCGCCACCCACCTTGAGATATAAGTTCTAAGGTCTCGAGTATAATTACAACGGCTGTCCCATCCTTCAAACCGAAATGCATTACTGCTTCACGGTAGAAATAGGCGGGGTGGTGGTACCTACCCGCACGGACTCACTAAATGGTCCTACCACCAGTAATTACGCAAATTATAATTTTGCGAGTTTGATTTTTATTACACGACGTTATTCCTTTGCGTTGCTTTTATAGACAGACGAGCGTACGGCCCACCTGATGGTGAGTAATTACCGTCGCTCATGGACATTATCAATGTCAGGGGCAGAGCCAAGCCCCTGCCTATCTTTTTTAATTTTCATTAGCTGTGGTAACAGACCTGCTCAGCTCGAGCAAGGCTCACATAATGTTGTCAAATTATTTTTTTTTTTTTTTTATTGCCCTTGTAGGCAGACGAGCATACGGCCCACCTGATGGTGAGTGGTTACCGTCGCCCATAGACTTCAGCAATGCCAGGGGCAGAGCCAAGCCGCTGCCTTAATATCTATTTATGTTTTATATTAATATTAATAAAAAAAATACGGTAGGCAGCGGCTTGGTTCTGCTCATGGCAATGCTGAAGTCCATGGGCGACGGTAACCACTTACCATCAGGTGGGCCGTAAGCTCGTCTGCCTACAAGAGCAATAAAAAAAGCTGACTCAATGGATGTTGTACGAATATTTCAAACTTTTTGGATGAGCTGTAATAATCTGGATCGTTTTGACGAAAATGTTTATAAAAAAGTTATTACTGGTCCGAATTGTGATTCTCTGAATCATTTTCTAGACCAACTGAACACAAACAAAAAAGAAATTGTAAGCATAAACGTGCGAATCCGTATTTATTGAACTATTATTGCATGTTGTACTATCATAATGCCACCGGTGATTCGTTCAGTATTTCCACTGTAACGATAGTTCGTAATGATTTTTATTTGAGTTATAATATACTTTTTTTTTGTTACAGATATCATGGATCTCATTAGTGTTATTTCTTTTATGTAACACCTTTATTTATTATAAGGACGAGCAGCAATTTTTTTATGTTAGAAGAATTTTAGGGGTGAGTGTTTGCTTTGTCATTTATTTATTGCACTTTGTATATGACCTCAATGGCTTTGGCATAACGGCCATTTTGCTTTTGTTCAAATTGGAACCAATGATTGTATTGGGGTTGTAAACGCCGGTACCAAAATACAATGCTATGCTGGTAATCTGATGCATCCCACGTCTCGTGGGTGGTAACATTCATGCTGTGACTTCAATGGATTTTGGATTACCGCTAATACCAAGTTGATAGAGATCGTTTGTCTAGCTCACAGCCCACCTGGTGTTAAGTGGTTACCGGAGCCCATAGACATCTACAACGTAAATGGGCCACTCACCTTGAGATATGAGTTCTAAGCTCTCAGTATAGTTACAATGGCTGCCCCGCCCATCAAACCGAAACGCATTACTGCTTCACGGCAGAAACAGGCGGGGTGGTGGTACCTACCCGTGCGGTCTCACAAGAGGTCCTACCACCAGTGAACTTTTATTATGGAAGAGGTATCAAACCAAATACAATGAAGATATTTTCTTTATATACATATAAACAACTTTTTAGGTCCTTTATTACTCTATACGTAAATAATATTGCATTGAACACAGGTGTACAATGGCGCACGGTTACATAATTCACGTTAGTTAATTCGATTTGCAGCTAGGATTATGTGTATCTCGAGCCACTGCGTCGGTACTGAATTTATGCAGCGCATTGCTACTGGTGCCGTTTTGCAAGAAACTAAATCAATTCCTGTACAGGATAATATCGAAATTATGGCCAACATTATTCTTCTATTGGCTGGAGAAAGCGAAAAGCTTTCATATGACTGTGGCGATCACATTGGCCATATTTGCAGGTGAGTTTTAGTCGGTCATCTATGGTTTCAATTTAATCTCTCCCTTCAATTACGATATTAAGACAGCACTTTTTTAAGAACATGCAAAAGGATTTGTCAGGAAGTGATCGTGCTTTTAAACGGATCTTTTTTGAGATTAGGTCGATGGTAATCGGTTCAGGGAAGGTGACCTGGTTGGAAATAAGACGTCCCTTATATTACTCAACTTTGGGGGTGGATAAAGGAATACAGGGACTTGGTTTCAGAATGCTATATCTAAGTTTGATAGTATTATAACGTATTATGAAATCGCACAGCTCTCCTTATATATATTTCTCTTGGATATCAATCATACGTTCCAGTTTGTAGGGTTGTTTATTTTGATGTAGTTTAACTTAGATTTTTTGGTTTTGAAGTAAGCGTTAACGATATAGTGGTCCGCTCACCGCGTGTACTATTTGATTATACTTATTACTATTAAATATAATAAACGATTATTACTATGAAATATTAGTATTATTACTATTAAATATAATAAACGAGCCTAAGATTGTAAAACCTATGCGAGCAAAAGAATTTTCGCGGCTAAGCATGTACCTTATACAATTATTTGAATCAGAATATGTAGAGATGTTATATACAACTCGCCCTTGCTTTTTGGCTACCAAAGCCCATAGTCGACTACGCCAATGTTTCGTTGAGAATTTACGCCGAAATATTAAATTGAGTTGGAATATTTAGTTTGATTCTTACGGGTCGAAAGTAGGTAGTACGGAGGCAAACATCGGAAAGATCAAATTTCATTCATATTTTTGATAGCAGCGGAGCGCGGAAGGTTTCTCTAGTTCATTAAAGGCATAGGTGGGAATGTGTTAGCCAAGGCCATATTCTATATTATTCAGGAAACTCTCACAAAGCGAATTGAGAATGCTGTAGGCTTCATAAAAGCCCTGTAAGAGGTGTACCATTAAGTTGTTGAGACGCGCCTAATGGGCGTCGGCGTTTAGGTTTCCTAGTTTTTATTTTTGCGCGAGGGTTTTGTAAGAGTTCAATATTGAAATTGTTTTTTTTTTACGCAATTGTGAATTCTAGTACAATAAGATAAAATTTTTATTCATATACGTTCAGGTTGGCAATGGTTTTTGCCTGATTTGGAATTTGAGAAGAATAACTATAATACTATATAGTAAAATTTACCGATAGCAACATGAACACGCGTCGATAATTACTGTTAAAGTAACATTTCAGTGTAATATATAAGTTATAACAATACTAGCTGTGTAATATTCAAGCCACATATTTACAACTTCATAAGCTGAATAATGTTTTTGTATAAGTTTTAGAAATTCTAAGCTGTCTGTTTTATCAGTTTATGTGTTTTAAACGTTTTTACTTTACAGTTGTGCATTCTGCTTCTCACTTTGTAAACTTTTGGAATTTCTCAAGAGGATACGACGAAGAGTGGACCGAAATTAACTTTGCAAGCTACAAGGATGAGGTTAGTTTTTTAAATTAAATAAATTACACGTAGTTTTTTATAAAATACAAAAAAAATTCAAAACAAGAAAACTGACTTCATACGAAATAAAATGAGAATATTATGATATCGGTGTCGTCGAGCTCAGTTAAATATGAATTATTAAGTATAACTCACAAAGTATTGGTTAGATATGGATAATATTTTAATGGTATGGGTAAAATAATTCTCATTGGATTGCATTTTGTATTTTCCATTGTGCTTTTAAGTTCTCGGGCTGACATTTTCTTCTCAGTCGTACACTCCTTTTATATCTTATATCTACATATATATATCTTATATCTTATACAATCCTAGCGGAGTGGTCGTGGTTATGTATTGTCTTTATTCTCTCTCTCTCTCTCTCTCTCTATTTGTGGCGGTGCGTGATTTTTTAGAGCTTAGATCGGTGGACGTGCTCACAGTCCACCTGGTGTTAAGTGGTTACTGGAGCCCATAGACACCTATAACGTAAATGCGCCACCCACCTTGAGACTAAGGCCTCAGTATAGTTACAACGGCTGCCCCACTCTTCAAGCCGAAACGCGTTATTGCTTCACGGCAGAAATAGGCGGGGTGGTGGTTGATACCTACCCGTGCGGACTCATAAGACGTCCTACCACCAGTGTATATTCATTAAGGGAACACTTCGTAAATGACTTAATAAAGTCTATCCATCTACTCTTCTTTGAACTATTAATCGTTCCAATGAGCTTTCGTTACGGATGATATGTCCAAACATATTAAGGCTTCGCAATTGCACAATCGACGAAAGCTTTTGTTTGATTTGGAACTCTTTCAGGATGGAAACATTGATGCAGTGAGTAGACCATTTTATCCTCGGCAGACATTAGGAATGTCATATTTAAGTTAAATTTTGTCAATAATGGCTTACTTGAAAACACTACTGCATAGGTATTACTGGAAGCGAACACTTCAAGTTTAATCTGACAGAGCTGAGTTTACGCATTACATCTGACCAGACATTCAAGTAGGGCGTTGTGAAGAATTAGTCCTTTTAAATGAGTGCTAATAAAGTTTTTTTTTTGCTTAGTTGGGTGGACGAGCTCACAGTCCACCTTATGTTAAGTGGTTACTGGAGCCCATTGACATCTACAGCGTAAATGTGCCACCCACCTCGAGATATAAGTTCTAAGGTCTCAAGTATAGTTACAACGGCTGCCTCACCCTTCAAATCGAAACGCATTACTGCTTCACGGCTGAAATAGGCAGGGTACCTACCCGTGCGGTCCCACAAGAGGTCCTACCACCAGTACAACTTTAAAAGTTACTTCCTGATATTGACAAACGTTTATTTTAGAATCCTCTCTGGCTACTGTTGAGCGTGGCGGGCATAACCGGCGTGTTAATGCTGCTCATAGTCTTGGGCATGAGCGCAACCTCCACGAGGGTTGTTCGACGTAATATGTACAATGTTTTTTGGTATACGCATCAATTGTATCTGATGTTTATGGTGTTACTTATTGTGCACCCATTAAGGTGAGTCCACAGAGATAATTTTTAGTTTATCGCACGAATTATATGTAAGAATTATGTTGTAAACGATTCGTTACGTTGATACACTGTAAAAGGAATAGTTTTTGTAAAATTTTATAAAAAATTTTTGGATCGACTCTAAATAAACCGTATTTGTCATATTTAAAAAACAATCATATAATATAAATATAAAAATAAATAAAATATAATATTTAAATGTCCTTATCCCCTATGAAGCCTTTTTTTGGGGTTTCGTATACCAAAATTGGTATTTTTTTTTTAAATGCTTAGATGGGTGGACGAGCTCACAGCCCACCTGGTGTTAAGTGGTTACCGGAGCCCATAGACATCCATAACGTAAATGCGCCACCCACCTTGATATATAAGTTCTAAGGTCTCAGTATAGTTACAACGGCTGCACCACCCTTCAAACCGAAACGCATTACTGCTTCACGGCAGAAATAGGCAGGGTGGTGGTACCCACCCGCGCGGACTCACAAGAGGCCCTACCACCAGTAATAAACTTACTTTATCGGAATTCACTCAAAAAATAAAACGTTTATTAAGTAGATAGTTTTGGACTCATATTTCATTTTAACTCATAGAAGAAGAAACAGAACGACTGATGTCTTAAATTGTTATTCGACATAAATTTTCGTTAAATGATTCTAAAAATTATAGTTATTAATGTTGAATAAATAAATTAGGAAACAGTTAAAAGCAAGACTCTCTGAATGTTGATGTAGACTTGAATATTCTAACAGAATGACCATGCGCCGTGACTCAGAGTAATGAGTGAATCATGTATAATCAAAAAGAATATTGCATTTCGTATTCTTATTGCTATGAGCTCATTGAGTTTTTCGCCGAATCTTCTCAGTGGGTAGCGATTCGGAATCGGTGGTAGATTCGGCGAAGCACTGCATTTGCTAAGGCTCAATTCGCCAGGCTGAGCCCCGTGAGTGTGCCTACAGGCTCGGTAAAGCTAGTATAACCTCTCGAGGTAGTATCATGGATAGTCAAAATATACGTAAATATTGTTATAATTGAATGTGAAGGAAATTTATTTAGCAAATCAATAGCATAGGTACAGTACCTGGTCATAAATATTGCACGTCGACCTATGGAAAGAGACGATCGGCTAACTTCGGCTCGGTAGAGCGCTATCTCTGTCTGTTTACGGTACCGTTAGTTTATTTTTTTATTGCATTCTGTACCAGAAGATGTTACGGTCCCATCATAATACGTGGTACAATGGATTTTTTTTTTTTTTTTGGTCAGGAGGAAATCGCCGGACTTCCGCCCTTTTCTGGGGATACTGGGCGGGGTATGTCAGAGTCGAACTGACTAAAACCTCCTGTCGCTCAACAACCAACGTCCAAACGTCGCATGAGACAGAACTCATGACAAGGCAAAGGGGGGAAAGTGAAGCGTTTAGTGCGGAGCACATCTCTCCCATCACCCTCCCCCTCGGGACGCCGGACTGGCGGTCGTCGGCGCCACGACCACCAGCCCTCTCGGTCGGCAGGCTATCCGAAGCCCGCCTAGATGGCGCCGGTTAGAATGGTCTATCCTACGGAATACCCCGCTGGGTCAGAACCAGCGTGNAGCAAGACGGGCAGACTCAGCAAAACTCCCCCCCCGGGCCACGACCAACGTGTCGTCTGCGTAACAGATTACGCTTAGGCCCGGGAGGAGGGCACCCCTCAGTACCCAGTCATACCCGATATTCCACAAAAGAGGGCCGAGCACCGACCCCTGTGGAACACCGCGCACGACCGGGAACCGGTGCACGATCCCACCGTGTCCGGTACACATGACCGATCTGTCCTCCAAGTAGGAACCCACCAGCCGGCGAAGGTAGGGGGGCACTCCGTGTCGTTCCAGCGCTCCCCTTATCACGGACCAGGGCAGGGTGTTAAAA
Source organism: Bombyx mandarina (assembly GCF_003987935.1). The sequence goes on along the minus strand of NW_021011511.1, from coordinate 491,550 downwards.
GCATTGGCGATATCGAGTGACACCGCCAAAGCCACCCCACCCCCGGAGACGGCCTCCTCCGAGAGGGCCCGCACGCGAAGGATCGCGTCTACCGTTGAGCGGCCCTATCGGAAGCCATACTGTTCCGCCGACAGATCGGGTCCCACCCTGACCAGATGCTGGATGATACGGGCCGCCAGAATGCGTTCCAGCAGCTTGCCCACCTCATCCAGCAACACGATGGGACGGTACCCGGCGGCAGTATCCGCCGGGCGCCCCTCCTTTCTCAACAGCACAAGTCTGCCCGTCCTCCACGATGAAGGAAACCGTCCCGACTCGAGGCAGGAGTTATGCTTCACCACTTCCGTCCAGCCCTCGTCCATGCTTGACGGGGGAGGAGGAAGGGGACGGGACTGTGGTTGGGATTGCGGGGCGGGATTCTGGGCACCCGCACCTCTGTTATTCCGGTTCCGGCCTCCACGTCGTGCCACCCTCCCGGGTGGTGTACAAGTTAAGGTCGGCTGGGCAGCCTGGTCGCGTGGGGCGGTCGCGGCTGTTGGCACCGGGACGCAATTTCTGAAACTAATCGAGGAGCGGAGCATCTCCTCGAGGCCAGCAAAGTGTTTGCCGACTTCAACCGCCACCGCCCGCGAGATGCAGGCCATCATTTCCGCTCTGCTTGGGACGTGATCCACCTCCCCCTCCTCCCTCTGCGACCCCACAGCACGTGGGGGTGAAAGAGGCGGCTCCGCAGGCCTAGGCCGCGGCAGCGCCGGCCACTCGTCTACCATCCTCGCCAGTGGCGAACGAATGTCCTCAGCCTGCGCTGGCACAGGCCTTAACCGTCCTGTCTGTATGGATTCCGATATCCGGGGAGGCGGCGCAGGCCTTAACTCAACCCTGCGAGGGGGGCGAGGGAGCGCGGGAGTAGGCACTCGCGGAACAGCGGCCACAGAAGTGGGCGCTGGCATGGGCGCCGCCACACTCATCACGGCCCGCGAGGGCACGCTGGTGTCCATCTTCCTCACAGGCGGCTCAGAGCGTGCCAGCCTAGGCATCGGTGACAGGGGAGTTCCCTCTTGCAAAGCCGGGGAGTCCCCCAGACTGCGACTCTCCCTGAAGTCAAGCTGCGCTACGAGTTTGGTCATAGTGGGAATCAGCTTAGTTCTAACCATAGCGGCTCCCTCCCGGAGCCTCTTCCGGTAGCTGCTGCCTGGCTCGGCGCCCTTGGTAGCCACGGTCGACAGCAGCTTAGCCAGATTGACCAGCGCAAGGTCGAGGTCGCGGAATGCCTCGTCCCCGCTAGCCAGGGACGCGGCCGACGTCGACATCGACTCCACTGACGTCGCCGGTGACACTGCGCCCCTCCTCCTTACTGGTGCCCACTGGGGAGCGGGCATCGCGTCTTTCGTTGCGGCAGGCCCCGCAACCACTGGAGCCACCTCCTCGATTGTCATCCTCTTTTCCGGCACCTCGGTGCTGGAGGATGACGCGCCGCCGTCGTCGGACGTTGGTAGTGGGGTCTTCCTTCGTCCCCTCTTTTTCCCCATCGATAGTCTGATAGGGTTGATCACACCCGAGTCGCTGGCGAGCGCAGAGCGCATCGAGCCGGCGATCGGGGAGTGCCTCAGTTCGACGGGAATTCCGCTGCCCGTCGCACAGCCTCCTTCATCGTGGCAATTGTTGCCCCCCCCAGAGTACGTGGGGCAGCGTGCTTCCACCGAGGGGGAAGCACGGAGGGATTCTCCGCCCGACTCGCGGGTGGTACCCTCCTGGGGTATTAACTTTAAACAATTGGCCATCATCATGAGATCCTTTTTTATTAACCAGGGGTTTGGTCCCCTGGGATCTACGACACCCTCCAGACTGGAATCCCTCCAGCCATTCATCCCATCGCCGGGTGTCGAGCTTGGGATTGGGGTATTTTTGAAGAGGTTTGCGTCCTCGCGGCTCCGACCAGTAAAGGCAGGAGCCCCCGTTCCCCATGACTGGGGTTTACGGTTTGGCCTACGGTGGCCGAAGCCTGTCCGTCGCCCATAACGCGGTGTGGAGCCACGCCGGCGAGCCGGTACCTCCCATATCTGGAAGGCTTTCCCCTGTAGCCAAAGCCGGGGACATGGCAACCCGCAGCCGGAAGACACAAAAGTGCCGCCGGCTCATCAGGCTCCCGGAGAGCCAACCCCTCATCCCCTGAATGCCACCCTTTGCCAGTGCAAAGGGCGTGGGGAGAAGGTCCCTCGCTGTCTCTCAAGGCAGCACCCCCTNGAATGCCACCCTTTGCCAGTGCAAAGGGCGTGGGGAGAAGGTCCCTCGCTGTCTCTCAAGGCAGCACCCCCTGAATACGGAGGCAACCGAGGAGAGCTGGGCGCAGTTCTCTTTGTCGCGGCATCCCACACAGATTCCTCTGCACGCGATTTTAGGGACGCACGCTTAAGCCCCACCGCCACGACAAGGCGGAACTACATTCGGTGGGGTGGTACTATGGATACAATGAATGGATCCGTGGATACGAGTGGCTTAGCTAAGCGGTTATCCTCTATCTACAGCAACGTACTCATTTTAGACTTGGTTCGAAGAAGGACGTTCGTGTTCTGTTCGTACGTGTACCTTAGAACGAAATCGTTAGAAATAGAAATTTAACTGATAATTTTTTAATTTGATTTCATTATGCGTTTTTAAAATTGATTGGAACTTTGCCAATTTTTAACTAATCTGTTTAAAGTAAATTACGGTTTTTTAGAGATTATAGAAAAAGATCATACTGTTTATTTTATGAAAGAGATTATGTTTGGATGAAGATTCTTCAGAAATAAAACACAGCTGCGTTTTTCGTTTCCCGGGTTTGTTAATTTGTTTTATCTGAGTGCTGTTCACTATTAAAGGTTAGGCATGGTAATGCAATATGCATTATATTTTGTTTCATTTTGTTAATTTAGTCACCATTTTGAGACACCTTTAAATAGCTTGATGATACACAAGCGAACGACTTCAATTTGTATAAGACTGCGTTAATCAATAATTCGGATTTTCTAATGAAATACGTTCTTAACGAATGTTCAAAATTGACTTCCACGGTGAAGGAATGATATCGCATAATAAAAATGTAAACCAGTAAACATGATAATTTGCGTAATTACTGGTGGTAAGGGGTATAGTGAGCCCGCACGGGTAGATAATACTGCCCTGGCCATTTTTGCCGTGAAGCAGTAATGTGTTTCAGGGACAGCCGTTGTACTGTAAGATCGGAGATTTAGGACTCATGTCTCTAGATGGGTAGCGGCATTTACATTGTTGATGTTTATGGGCTTCGGAAACCACTTAGCATCAGATGGACCGTGATTTCGTTCATCCATCTAAGCAATAGAAACAATACGTATTTTAGAACAAGAGTGCAGACACTCTTCTCTTTCACAATTCAACACTGCATATAAAACCTTCAGGAATTTTAAATTCCGTGTTTATTAAGAATGAATAATGAATTGTTTCAGTGGTGTTCTCAAAGAAGAAGTAGTTAATAGTGAAGCTAGTCTATATTCTAGTCATATTGAACCGTGGTCAAATAACGTTACCTCGGAGGCAATTCCGAAATTTGCGCCCATACAATCGAAGGTAAGAAATACTTTATTATTAAAAATTTAATAAGAACTTCGTATCAACGAATCGTAAGTTGCTTTTTCAATGATATAACTTTATAAAAAAGAAAATACGATGAAAATGCAAAACAACTGATAAAAAATTTTTTTGCTTGGGGTGGTTAACATCCTCATGGTTTGCTTGGTGCCGGTCACGGAAGACCACAAACATCACAACGTGAATTCCGCTCTCCAGCTTGAGGCTTGTCTCTATTGTACGGTCATCACGAAAATTAAAATTCGGTATTTTCATAATAATTTAAAACTGAAAAAGCTACACCAAGTTTGAGGATGGAAAATGGTTTAAAATGATAAGAAGCGATATTTAGGCGGTAAGTATATCATTTGCGGCGCGGTATTCTGAATCATAGAATAAGAAATTGGCGACTTACCTGATGTTCTCGAAGACTTTGTTCCCTTCAAGAGTGGGCTTCTTTAATTATTTTCGGCGGCCAGCGGGTGGCGAGCACTTCAGAAAGCTAATTGAAAGTTCTGTTATAATTCAATAGCAATTGAAATATGCGGATTTGTGACGTGTACAGAAGCGGAAACTCTATCGAAGATAACAATTAAATTGAATAAGACTAGATTTANCGACTTACCAGATGTTCTCGAAGACTTTGTTCCCTTCAAGAGTGGGCTTCTTTAATTATTTTCGGCGGCCAGCGGGTGGCGAGCACTTCAGAAAGCTAATTGAAAGTTCTGTTATAATTCAATAGCAATTGAAATATGCGGATTTGTGACGTGTACAGAAGCGGAAACTCTATCGAAGATAACAATTAAATTGAATAAGACTAGATTTAAAATTCGATTGGGTCATGAAAATTATTTTCATGGAAGAAGTTCAATGCGAGTGGGGGATTACATTTGGATGCGTTTTGTCGTCTGTACTTAATATTAGTTGGGCAGCTGCGTCAAAGAGTGTTCAAGATAGGTCTCCATAAAAAACTTTTCTCCATTAAAAAATTTGCGAGGCGAATTAATCTTAAATCATCAAGGATTATTTTTGTCATAAGTGTTCACGTCTCTATCCTAGATTTTTAAATAAAGATTTTATTCAAGTTATTAATTCATTTTGTTCTTTTACTAAATCCAAACACGTCTCAATTTTAAACTCTCTTTTTTGTTTGTCTATTTGTTTACTGAGTAAGTTTCCGAAACATATATATCCCATTCTCACGAGATAGAACTCGATGGCCGATAAACAGCTTCACCTAGATTATCTTTACAGCTATCATATTAGAAAAAAGTTTCTGTTTAAAAAAAAGTAGCACGCGTGGAAGGCGTACAAAAGTCATGATCTCACTTAGTTTTAAAATATAATTCAGCCCGGTAATTTTTTGGTAAAATTATCTAAATGGAGAAATAATAAATAAATGCAGCAAATCTTGAATACTTGAATAATTTCATATTATCGCTTTACATCGCTACGCTTCGGCTCTATAGTGTAGTCTTAAAGACTTATGACTTATAATGAATGAATTATTATGAATATGTTTACGAATGCCACGGCACGCCTGTAAATAAACTGTTAAACGAATTTAGTTCTCATTATTCGTTCTGATTACGGATCCATTCACGAGGATTCATTTAGCGTGACGAAACTATGAGAGCAAATAATGTATTGTACGATTCATGTTGCCTTGGATTGCAAATAGAATATAGATGTTGAAAAAAATTTTTTCAGACTATATCTCAACGCTTTGAAAAAACGTGTTAACTTAAGTTTTTTTTAAATAATACTACATTTAAACAGTACACGGGCGTGTTGCGATTGCCAACTGGCATTTACTGATGGGATCCCCCAACTTTATCTGCCGCGAAATGGTAATGCGTACAGTTATGAATGGCGGAATTGCTGTTGCATAAAACAATTCATGCTTTGAACTCATGAGACATGTCTCAGGTGGATGGAGGAATTTATTTTGCGATGTTTATGAGCTCCGATAACTGCTAATCCATGTACGCAATTAAAAAACGAAAACATGAAACGTGAAATTAAATTCTTACGACTTACTAAACTTACTAGATTTACTAAAAAAAATTCTTACGACACGCGAAAACCGAAGGAAATATTAATTACTGAATAACTTTAATTACACAATGAATAATACTCATTCATATACCTATTTCCATCATAACCATTTTTTTCTCTCGAGTACAATTATGTATTTAATCATAATTATAGACTTGGTGCTGGATAGCTGTACCATTGACGTGTTACTTAGTCGACATCCTGTGGAGGATATTGACAAGGAACAGGGCGAAAATCGAAATTTTAGAGGTAAGTCACCATTATGTTATTACAAATACATTTTTTATCTTTAAATGTATGTAGCTTGTACTCGAAACATTAGAAACAAGGACATCCAAGTGTATCGGGTTTTCGGTATATATTATTTGGTATACATTTTTATGAAACATTCATCAACTTAACTTTTAACATGCTTATCATCATCATCGTTCCATCCTATTACCTTCTGCTGGGGTTTAGGGCTCGAATCAAAATTTTCCATTTACATCGGTCTTGGGCAGTCTGGTGTAGCTCCTCCCACGTCATGCCCAAGACCCCTAGCTCCTGCTCCACCGAGCGACGCCAAGTTGTTCTGGGGCGGCCTCTCTTCCTCTTGCCAGACACTTTCCAGGTCAGTGCTCTCTTTGATAGGTAGGTTGGTGGGTATCGGGCTTTTTCAAAATGTGACCAATCCAATGCCACTTCCGCGTAAGGATCTCCTTGCTTATATATTATATAATATATAGATACCAAGATAATAAAAGCGCGTAATTAAAGCGTACATATGTACGAATGCATGTGTATGTCACTGTAAAAGCCCGAATATTGGTAAATCTTAGGTTTACCAGTAAATCTTAGGATTTACCAACACGAGTCGGTAAATGTCGGTAAAAAAGAAATAATTTTTTCGGGCTTTTACCATTAGTATTTAGTACATGCTAGGATTTACCAGTGACGGTTAGTAAATGTTGGTTTTGGAAATAAAATAATGCATACTTCTCAATCATTTATTTGAAGTTGAAGATAAGCGAAACGTCAATTTATTATAATTAATCAAACGTTAAACAAACAAAATTAACTAACGTTAAGTTAGTAAAAAAAATTACTTGTTACAACACGGAGCCCGGTTTTGGCATTTGGAATTACAAAGTAATCTTGATGTCTCGCATTTTTTAAGGCAGTTACATTTCTCGAAGCCTTGTCCTCCAGTCAATGACAATTTTCCGACAACTTCTCGGAGCCTAATGCGGAGTTTACATTACGAAATTAGTGTCATGCATGTTGAGCTCAGTTTCGCGAAAGTAGTTTCGATATATGCGAAAGTAATTTCGTTAAAAAATTAGTGTCGCGAAATCCACAGTATCGCAGTAACCATGGCGCCTTCAGCATCAAAGCTATAATTTGCTATGTTCAATGTAGCTAAAGAAATGCTTATATACCTATAAACTTAAAAAAAGACTATCAAGAAAAAAAAGGCGTTGGTAGATTCGAGGATGGTCAACAAGAAGGCATTTAGGAGCAATGAAGTTGAGTTAGTCTCTGAATTAACAGATGAAGATCCTGAGAGTTATAAAAACTATTTTCGAATGAGTGAAGATAATTTTGTTTTTTACTGTAGGTGTTTCGGGTCCCAGACACCCTTGTCGCAGATATTCATTAATAAGATCTATATTTTTTTCTGTACTCCATCGTTGGTTTGCCATTTTCAACGCTTGAAGCGCGTCCGAACTAACAATAAACACGTCCGCACAGCGCAGGTCCTTTCGCGACATTAGTTTCACGTCGCGTCTACACTATGAAATTAGTTGCATGACACTAATTTCACCAAAAAATCGCGCAGGGCACGAAACTTATTTGCATGCATGAAATTAATGCATGCATTACGAAAGTATTAAATTACACGTGAAACTGTTGGTAAAACTAATGTCACGAAATTAATTTCATGCCACTAATTTCGTAATGTAAATTCGCCTTTACTTCTTTATCTTTAACAACTTCATTTATCTTAACAAACTCTTCAGAGCATGACGACAATTGATTCTATGTGTAAAACTGCTTTAGTACTCCAGTTTTGGTACCCAGTTGGTAAAACTGATTGTCCTTTACATCTACCAAAAATTGAATGTAATTCTTATTTAGATTTTTTATTTAAGCGTGCTTTTTTGATTGATATTGTGATATGCTCTCTCAGTACGAATGAAAACGACCCTCATGCCCTTGACGAAGGCCATAACTTTTGCAAAAAAATTCACGTATCTACATACCTAACATAAAAGTACCTATAAGTACGAAAGTTACACACTAATGAAGCAAATCGAAACCTTCACAGCTTTCCAATGCGTTAATAAAATATTATAAAATATTATAAATAAACGGCGGTCTGGTGTAGTGGTAAGTGACATGGTCACTACACAAGGGGGTCGCAGGTTCGAATCCCGCCAAGGGAAGATATTTGTATGATAAATATAAATGTCTTTCCAGGGTTATGGGTGTATATTAAATATATGTATGTGTATAGTAAAAATATTATATTTATTCCCGTTATCTGGTACTTGTAACACAAGTTCTTTACGAACTTAGCACGGGACTAGTTAACGTGGCGTGATTGTTAGTAAATATTTATATTTATTTATATTATTTATTTATTAATTTACCTATTTAATTAAATATCAACTTTTCTATAATATAGTTATGTAAGTATTGCGTCCCGAAATCCAGATATACTCTTTCGAGAGCGAATTAAATTAGCATAATCCTCTTTATGCGGCCGCACAATTGGAACACGTACCTAATTAATTAATACAATATATTACGTATTAATCGCGTTACGTAGTTTGGAATAAATATAGTTGCGAAACTTCTAGTATGCTTAAACAACAATTAAATACTATAATAATATATATCATGACTTAAACTAACTGCATCAATTAGAAGTTGACAGGCTATCTCTATATACCATTTGTTTACAATTCGTTCTCTGTCGCTCATTCGCGGTAATAGTCCTTTTCAATATGGTACTGGTGGCAGAAGACGGTTGAATGAGCAAGGCGTAGAAGGTGTCAGTTGATTTTTAATTATAAAAATAAATATTTTAGAAAATAAGTATAAAAGTGGAGTTAACAGTGGAATAGTTTTATTTTATGCGGGACGATCCCAATTCTACGATAATACGTTTTTTGGAGTTTAAGTGTAGGATAGAGCCGATATTACAATGCATTTGAGTCTATCTTGATGTCTCAAGATGGTGGTATTTATACTATGTTAGGTGGTGAGTTCGCATACGCGTGCCATTGTAAAAATATATATAATAAATATATATAATATATATATATAATATATACCTAGTCAGGTCATAAGTATTGTCACACAGTAAAAACTTTTCTTTTACAATGCTGGCCACAAAAAAGTTTATTGAATTCGAATTTCGAATTGTTCATGAAAATAAAAATGTATACTTTTAGAATTTTACTCATTTTTAAATATGGAGTGGACGCTTAAAGAAGACCGTGTTGCAGTTATTGCGTTGCATCGTTGNACTGGCGGTCGTCGGCGCCACGACCACCAGCCCTCTCGGTCGGCAGGCTATCCGGAGCCCGCCTAGATGGCGCCGGTTAGAGTGAGCTATCCTACGGAATACCCCGCTGGGTCAGAACCAGCGTGGGTCGAGGATAGCCGGCCTTCCATCACCCGGATGCTCTTGCGTAAAACGCGTGCAGAGCAGCTTGCACGTCGTCTTCTTAGGCTCCCCTCGCCGGTCCCCAGACCGACATGTGAGGGGGGACCCGAAACACTTAGAGGGCCAGGGTTTGGGCGAGATCCGCCTCCCTGGCCCCCGCTCGACGGCGGCGGGATTGAGCGTCTCTCACGCGCCCCGCCGCCTCCTTCTGCGAGATGGTGCACTCGCAGAAGTCGAGCATCGCCTTCCACGACTCGTCGTCGCCGAGCATCGATGCCACAACACTCGGCAACGACAAGTCGTTTCCTACTTTTGCGACGAAGACACGGCGCCACCCCTCCCATGCGGGGCAGGCGACGAGCGTATGCTCTGCCGTGTCCAAGTCGCAATCACAATGGTGGCACTCTGCCGTCGGCTCGGCTCTGATCCGGTGCAGGAACTCACCGAAGCAACCATGCCCAGTGAGCACCTGCGTGAGCGGGAAAGTGAGGCGTCCTCTGTCACGATTCACCCAATCCACAAGGACCGGGCGAATCGCCTCGACGGTCCTACGACCGGCCGAAGGATCAGCCAGCCGTCTGGACCATGACTCCAGCTCTGGACCATGACTCCAGCGGGTGGATATCTTAAGAAAAAAATTCAAATTTAAATAATTATCAAGTTTTTTTTTTGTATCTGTGGTGCTACCTTTCTTTAAACTTTGCAGTTAATCATTTATTTAAGTTACCTATCGCTTTGTATATGAATACATTAAAGACGGAGACAAACGACATTTTCGTTAACCCTACCTTAAAATTGACATTTCAGTACTAAGATTTATTTCAAATTAACCTGGCCTCTGATGAACTTGGGCTTGGCAGAGGTGTGGGTAATACGCTACTGGAAACTGAACGATTAAATTGAATAAACAATAAAATCAAATATTCATATTAGAAAAGTATTTTATTTTAACATTAAGAATGTACAGGCGAAAACACCGTCTTACTTTACATATGAACAATGCGAGCTCTTGATAAATAAATAAATCGTTGTTCATCAATGACGATACACAATTTTTTTTTATTGCTTAGATGGTTGGACGAGCTCACAGCCCACCTGATGTTAAGTGGTTACTGGAGCCCATGGACATCTACAACGTAAATGCGCCACCCACCTTGAGATATAAGTTCTAAGATCTCAGTATAGTTACAACGGCTGCTCCACCCTTCAAACCGAAACGCATTACTGCTTCACGGCAGAAATAGGCTGGGCGGTGGTACCTACCCGCGCGGACTCACAAGAGGTCCTACCACCAGTAATAAAAATCCTTGTTGATGACCATGTTGGTACTTTGAGTGACAGGTTAAACTGTACCAACTATTTGCAATGGAACATGACACTGAGTATATGTTATATCCATGTCACTTTTACTAGTAGCTGTCGTGCAAGAGTAAATTATGAAATGAGAACAGAGAAAGGGCGTATCGAATAGACATGTCTGCCCTTCCTTGTCACAACCTGTCCGATAGGTCGGTGGGTAGGTATAATAACCAAATAATTTATTATCAAAGTACAATTTGTACATTTATGGAGCTCACACTAGGATAACCTGTATCATGAACATTTGTTACTCTCAAATAATAGATAAAGAAGTTACAATGTAAACTAACTATATATTTATGAATGAAATCGGTAAGATTGCATAATTGAATGTGTCAAACACGGTTGATCTTAATATATTTTTTTATTTTTCAAACAAAACAAAATATATTTTAAGAAATCTTCGTGTCTTAGTAGGATAAGACTGTCTGGTTTACTTGTAACAACATATTTATGAACGATTTTTAAGTCAAAGGAGTAATACTGCGTAAAAAAATTACTTACAGAGCTCATAAATATGGATACACGTCATATTCATAGTCTTCAATATTTCTATTATGATGAAACCTTGCGTTTGGGCTTTAAAGGTAGAGTAGCCGTAGAATAGAGTAACCCTCACATAATACTGGTGGTAGGGTGCAAATTAACACAGATCGGTACTAGCAGTAAGTACTATCCTGCCTATTTATTATCACGTAATGCGTATCTTTGGTCCGGTAAGTAGTTGTGGTCTGAAGGATGAGACGCCCACTGCATTCGTATCAAGCGATGCAACGGTGCTCGAATTCAACAGGCGGATACCAATTTTTCTAATGAAATACGTAACAACAAATGTTCACGACTGACTTCCACAGTGAAGGAATAACATATAATAAATAACATATAATAAAAATCGAACTCGCAAAATTATAATAATATTCATAATTACTGGAAGTAGGAAGTCTGTAAGTCCGCATGGGTAAGTACTACCACGGTACCACCCTGTCTATTTCTGACGTAAAGTCGTAATGCGTTTCGGTTTGAAGGATGGGGCAGCTGTTGTATTGTAAAATCTGAGACCTTAGTACTCATGCCTCGAGGTAGGTTTTGGCATTTACGTTGTAGATGTCTATGGGCTCCGATAACTACTTAACACCAGGTGGGCCAAGAGCTCGTCCATCCATCTGAGCAATAAAAAGTAAATTCACGCTAAGCCTGTTTTAATGTCAAGCGACGGTAATTTAAAAAACTAAAATTACTTGCCAGTTTAAAATAAAGAATAAGTTTAATGTATATAACCTTTTTAATGAATTTTTAATTACTTACCATTATTGTTTCAAGTTTATTTGAAAAAAGCATTTCGAGAATTAATTTGAAAGAATCTTTACTGCGTACTATAATTTACAAGTCAAATTTAAGACTTTTGACACTAAGGTCATGTTTAAGCTCATGCTCGTATAATAATTATTTTGTCAGCTCCTACGATCTTTCGATGTAAACTTGATTGGTATCAACAAAATATCAACGTTCAACTGGGCTTCTCAATAACATAAGAGCCGTTGATTGCTGATTCATTATGTGGATGTTTTTATCTCTTTTTTATTTAAATTTATTTTAAGATGTATTTTACCTTTCCATTTAATGTTGTATAGTTTTTCCTCTTTGGGTTGCACTTTTAAATTTGTCGTTTATTTTCATCAGTTTTTCTTGTTAGTAGTACTTATAATTATAGCTATAGTATAGCTAAATAAATACGGCTTCCTTCTTCATAAAAAACAAAATTGAAATATTATACTTTTTAAAAATTTCAATAATAGCATTTTAAGCCATTAATTCTGCATTTTAATTGATTAGAAGATTGTACCGGCACGCATACATAATTCTAGTAACAATACATTAGGTTGTATCTTGATAGAGTGGGCGAGATGAATTTGCATTACCTGTTCTGACTAATATAATTTCATTGTTGTTTGACACACTGTCAAGGCACGCCAAGCCGATATGCGAAGATAAACTATTTCTAATCTTTGGGCACCACTGAATCGTGCTCCAGTGGTTTTGTTGTTAATGAGATACGGTTTTTAGAACAACGATCGGAATGTAATTTTTAATTTATCGGTTTTCTTTATGAATTTTATTCGAAAACAAACGTATCTCATTTTCATTACATATTTTAGTAATTTACTTCATGTTAAACAGCATTTGCTCGGAAATTTATTGAGAATGAGGAAGAAAAACTGAACCGAGATTATGTCAACGTCAAAATAAATATGGCGTAAAGAAAGTGTGCATATAATTAAAGCAGACGGGTACTTCGACTAGGAAATCCGTACTGGTAAAGCAAATCAAATATGCGTCAGAGGACATGTATAAATTCAATTAAAATTTTGTTTCAAATAATAGTTACAAAACCAATAATTGGTAAAGGAAAATTCGTAATAAATATTTATGTTATAAAAGAACTCTTTTATGATACGGTACTTAATACTAATAAGCATTTTATTAATACCATCCGGCTATGGAATGAGCTCCCCTCCACGGTGTTTCCCGAGCGCTATGACATGTCCTTCTTCAAACGAGGCTTGTGGAGACTATTAAACGGTAGGCTGCGGCTTGGCTCTGCCCCCGGCATTGCTGACGTCCATGAGCGACGGTAACCACTCATCATCAGGTGGGCCGTGTGCTCGTCTGCCTATACGGCAATAAAAAAAAAACTTATGGCTATGAATTTAATGTAACTTAATTTTTATAGTGAAATTATCATAAGCGCAAATTTCTTGAATTCAAATATGAAGTATAGCATAGGAATGTCCCAGAGAAAACATTGTTTATATTCGCATACAAATCTGTTTAGTTACTGGTTTTAATTGACGCCTATTAATAACTTGATACAATTTACATAATTCACAATAATTGATGTTCTCGATGCAATATTTACTCTTTATGATTTCAAGGTGAATGTGATATCTTTTTTATTTTATTTTATAGAATTTAAAACTTTGGCTCCATAGTACCTAAGCTCCAGTTTGGTGTTTTGTGTGTTGATTTAAAAATATGTTGTTTTAAATTTCATGTTTTTAATACTTCGTTCATTAGGTTCGTTGTGGTTTCAAAATTATGCTACAACCATTAGAAAGGACTGATGGTTTTCTTTAAATGATGTGAAAGAGTTTAGTTTATACCAACGCAATGGACAGAATACCAATGTTTGGAGTTTGTATCAGTATACATTTACAAGATTACTTGAAATTATGCTTGGCGTGATTCATTTACTGATATTGGCTATGAGCTTATAATTATCTGGTAGTAGTATATGTTTTTATACTAGCATAACCAACCTTTTCTTTCCAATACAAAACGTTAATCAAAAAATCTAAGCAATAAATAAAAAATTAAGAAAATAGAGATCATGTTTGTAATTCTGGGATAGTAGACGTAAGTACGCAACGATTTGTGAAATAATTACAAATACCCATCACAAAGCAGGTTGTGCCGCTTCGCATTGTAAATGAGTGACGTCGAATGTTGGGTACACGGTAGTAAGTTAACCATCGAGTTTCCAGCTTATTTCACAATCAAACTATGACGGCTTACGAGTTAGACTGAGGCTTTTTCTTTGCAATAGAATATCTATATATTAATACGTGAAGCAAAAACTTTGTATCCCTTTTTACGAAAATTGCGTGGACGAAGGAGTATGAAATTTTCCACACTTATAGAGAATATAGAGAAGAAGTGCACAATGCTAATATTTTTTTTAAATAATACATAAAAGATACATTAAATCAATAAAGAAAACATTACACACACTACATATCATGTATTTGACGCACACACGCATGCATACTATTTATTGTCAAACTTTTGTTCTTGACGTCTTTTGTCAAATTGAGAATGATTAAATATTTTTTGTCTTTGTTAATACTTTTTATAGTGTAGTCCTGGCGAAATTTGTGATTATAGAAGTATAAAATACAATCAGAATAATATACAAACTTACAATTCCAATTAATTATAATCGAATTTCGACTACTGCGGACCTCTAGTCTTTGAAAAAATGCTTAAATACGCCAATGTTCACGATTGACTTCCACGGTGAAGTAATAACATCTATATACTTATATATAAAAATGAATTGCTGTTTGTTAGTTTATTTTTATTTTTTATTGCTTATATGGGTGGACGAGCTCACAGCCCACCTGGTGTTAAGTGGTTACAGGAGCCCATAGACATCTACAACGTAAGCCGTAAACGGACCTCTTGCGAGTCCGCACGGGTAGGTACCACCACCCCGCCTATTTCTGCCGTGAAGCAATAATGCGTTTCGCTCTGAAGGGTGGGGTAGCCGTTGTAACTAAACTGAGACCTTAGAACTTATATCTCAAGGTGGGTGGCGCATTTACGTTGTAGATGTCTATGGGCTCCAGTAACCACTTAAAACCAGGTGTGCTGTGAGCTCGTCCTACCATCTAAGCAATAAATTTTTTTTAATGTAAAATTGGCTATTATTTTTACTTGTGTGTGCTTTTATGTAAATTTTACCCAAAAATACGTATTCGTGCAAGTGTGCAATAATTCCTTCTTTCATTTTCTAAATTAAAACTAAAACAATATACCCCTCTATGGTCACTTTCAGATTACTAACGCGTACTTTGAAATAGAAAAATCTTTTATTAAAAACATATATTGAATTTAATTTAAGGTAAATAGCTAATAATAATCTATCCAAAATATTCCTGGCATGCAAACATTTTCTTTTTGCATAAGGCTAATTCGAGAAAATTGCATTCCTCTACTGACAGATTGATTTATTGCATAGAGAAGCCGCGATCAGACGTATCTGGTAATCGCAGTAACAAATTTTTCAATACGTCTAAGGCATAGACGTCCAAGTTTAGAACGAGCCGACCGACAGTAATTATTTAATTTATAACATTAGGTTCGATATCACGACGTTTAGCATCAGAACGTTTTGTAATGCGCGAATTTAATCTGTTCGTAATGCTTGATTTGGTTGTGCCTACAGCAAACTTGATGCCCATAACTGTCGGCTCCCTATAATGTACACTCATGAGTTTTAACTGCCAATAAACAGATACTACAGTTTTTATTTTGTAATACGTAGCATTCGTAACAATGCCGCTGGTATCGAAAGCGTTCTTAGAAAATGAAGCATTTTGTGTGCGATGATGACAAAAATAAAACGTTCTAAATTTTTATTTTTATTACTGTTTTTAGAGTAAAACATATATGCTAACACAATTAGTTAAATAATCCGCGGTATCTAGTCATGCAGTCTCAACAATCATATGTAAATTACTTACTTAAATTTGTCTGTTTACATATTCATTAACTACACATACAAAGTACTCAACTTTCACCAATTTTTAAATTAAGTCAATAACAAGTCAATTCACAACATTTATACTTAATAAAATGCTTATCATCTAACAGTAGAAGATGAATATACAGATACACAATAATACTTATATATTTTTACCCTTTTTGTCAACAGGAACTGACCTATGATAGCTTTTAGAGAATAGAGGATACCTAAAGTGTTATTCCATTAATAATATTCCGAACCAGAGATGTAAACATACTTCTGACATCGTTTATTTCTTATAATAAGGCGTAATGGACGTTAAAATTTATAGCATGTATGATTTGGAGTGACGCGATTAAATATAATAATATGAATCTTTGGAGGTGTGAATAGCACCGCCCAATATTTTCCCCGAGTGTCGTAAAAGGTCAGTAAAGGATTTGCTCGCGAATGGGCTACGGTGATCTCTGAGTATTATACCGGGATTTCCGTATGGCAATGGTGGGGTGTATAGTAAGCCCGTTATCATCTCTCCATCTGCCATTTATCTTTCGCGAAGCAGTCATTCGTTTCGGTTTTGAGGGTGGGACGGCTGGTATACATTACAATTGAGATTGGAACATCATCTAGCAAGGAAGTGACGTTAACGTTTTAATGTTTCTGGGTTCCAGTAGCTACTTTATACCACCCGTAAGCTCGTTCACTCTTCTACGCTATAAAAAATCATTTTCGATATTAATTTAATGTTTACATCGTTTATGTACATCACCTTAATGATGTTTAAAAACAAATGTATTTCTTGAATATAATAAATTTATGCTAAACTTACACAAACAGGGTAATGCTACCTACTCATTTGTTTTTTATTATTTTATAATGACACATATTATGGTTTGACAGTGGTCATGATGGTGATGACAGTGAAGTGTTGTTATTCCTTCATGGGGGGAGTTTTTAATGGACATAACGCGTTAAGAACATATTGATAAAGAACGTGTGACTGATGTAGTGAAAACTACAAGAATAAATGGGGTAGGGAACTCATTAAATGAGAAAATCGTGGTAAGTAAACTTTGAATAGTAGTGTGTGTAACAAAAATAAAGTAAAAAAATAACGAATCAATACAAGATGCTTGCTGTGTATAACGAGAGTACACTTCTTATGTTATGACATTACTCGTTTTTTATTTTTTTGGGAACGATTGGTCTCATTGGATTGGTAGGATTCGAAGGATTGGTACTGATGGCTTGAAGCCCAGTTTCACCAGGACAAGTGCTCTGCCAGGAGGGGTGAGATTTGCTAACAGCTGCTCGACGTTTCTGAAGGATATACTCGTATGTTCTGGCACCCAAAATACAACAGAACCCTTACTTCGATTGATTCAAAAATAGTCTTTACTACTTTTTTTTTTATTGCTTAGATGTGTGGACGAGCTCACAGCCCACCTGGTGTTAAGTGGTTACTGGAGCCCATAGACATCTACAACGTAAATGCGCCCTTGAGATATAGTTCTAAGGTCTCAGTATAGTCACAACGGCTGCCCCACCCTTCAAACCGAAACGCATTACTGCTTCACGGCAGAAATAGGCGGGGCGGTGGTACCTACCCGTGCGGACTCACAAGAGGTCCTACCACCACTTTAACTTAATATTTGATTTAATCTGTCGTTGTCAATTATTTGCTAATTTTAGTAAGCATTTAATTCAGGTTAAAGTTCAGTCACCGCAATTACATTAAAGTAACACCGCGTTACGAAAACGGATTGCCGGCGTGAATTACTTAATAATAAATTGTTAAATAAATGATGTATTTTGCTTTTGCTTTATAGTCTTAGCAGCTAAGGCTCTGAATTAATGAATCAGTCTGTCAGAACAAATAATCATAAATGTACATACAATACATGGCAATACATTCATTGCTTTGTTAAGTATTTGGCAAGCAGAAATGAAGTAATCGTCATAATTTTGTTAAAATACTCAAGCTTATATACTATAAATGAATGCATTGTACAATACAAAGCATAGTGTACTTGAAAGACGGAAATTATTTCGGATAATTATTATGATTGTAAGGGCGATTACACCAAACACACCTGTTGATATTCTTGGACTTTGATTATGGCATTCGTTTGAGTAATTTTCAAAAACCGCTTCGTTTTGTGATACAATATTCCACGCTTTAATATATTTGTTTAATAATAAATAAATAAATATAAATAATATTTCTTTTTTTTTATTGCTTAGATGTGTGGACGAGCTCACAGCCCACCTGGTGTTAAGTGATTACTGGAGCCCATAGATATCTACAACGTAAATGCACCACACACCTTGAGATATAGTTCTAAGGTCTCAGTATAGTCACAGCTATTAATTGTTTAATAATAATAAAAATTAATTAAATTTTGCCAATAGCTACTTTTATGTTGAACAAAACGTCCACTATATTAAATAGTCGCTTTTCTTACATTTGATTGAAATATTTGACAGTAAGGCCCCTCTAAGCGATAAGGCGGCTAATTGTAAGGTTTATTACTTTTTATTTTTTATTAATGGCATTTCAATAAATCGCTATCTGTCTAAGTGGATAATGATAGTAATTACCTAAAGACTGTTAGTATTTAAATGAAGGCAAATATTCACAGGAATAAACTGCTTTTTATTACAAAATATGTGTGTCTAAAAATAAGGTTCATTCAAAAATATTCACAAGCATTATCCTCATACTATGTTTTTTCTTTTGTTTTCTTTTTGTTACTTAGGCGGGTGGAAGAGTTCACGGTCCACTTAGTGTTAAGTGGATACCGTAGCCCATAGACATCTACAACGTAAATACGGGGACCCACCTTGAGATAAGAGTTTAAGGTCTCAGTTTTGAAAATAAAACGGTGCCTCACCCTTCAAACTCAGACGTATTAGTGCTTCACGACAGACATTGGCAGGGTGGTGGTACCTACCCGTACCGAGTCAGAAGACGTTCTACCAGCAGCAAAAAGTGCGCGTAAACTAAGTTTCAGCTCAGGGTCATTCAATTACAGCTAGGAGTAAAGTGATTAACCAAATCCTTCAAACGACTTACATCTTTTATCTAGAGTCAGCAAGCCGTGTTAATGTTTTCTATAGGCAACTCTAGCCACTTAACACCAGATGGACTTTGATTTCAACTGCCCTATCTATACTGATTGAATTAAACTGACCTAATTCTCAATACCGATCTTGTTTTTCTCAATACTTGGACTAGTGACTGTATATTATCATATTTCCTTCTATGAAATGTGTTAAGCTTAGCAGTATACGCTTCATCAACAACGTTCTATTCATTCTTCAAATCTCTTAAATCAAACTAAATGAATTATGTATTAAAATTGCCTTAAAAGTGATCAAGTTGATTGCGAAACCAGCCAGACATTTCCGTAAATAACTTAAGTTCCAATAAACTTTATAATTTCATGGGAACGCTACAAAAAAAGTCGTAAAAATGTTGTTACTTAAAATTTTTATGGAAATTTAATTTAATATCTTAATTTTAAATCGTATTTACTAAGCACTAGTGTCTTTTTCTGTTTCAATTCACTTTCCTTCTTATTCAGTATTTGATTGAAAATATTTAAAAAAGGTATAGTTTGTTTATTTTATCGTTAATTTAATATCAAAATTATTTGATAAAAGTAATGTTATATAATGTATAAATAATTTTGTGATGTAATAGAAGTAATATAAAAATATTACTTTCAAAAAACATGGAATTGTGTTTTGTAAAAGCATTTTTCAAGCAATAAAGCAAAGGATAAACGGTCGCGTCGGAATATAAATTGTAAAATATAACAGATTTAGTTACCAGTACTGAAGATGAATACTACTGTTAACGTTCATGTCGAAATCTCAAAGGCATTAGAACAACAACAATCTTACTATTAAAGCCGTAATCTAAATTATTTAGCGTAAATATAATGTAGGATGACTTTCTTCTGCGTTTAAGTCTTACTTACCATAAACTGAAACATTGAAAATTCATTTTATTATAAAATTAAATTGAAATAATAATAAAGGCGAACAACACGGTCATCTGGATCCAAAGTAGGATTTCCTACGGGTATCAGAAACGGATATACATTTAAATAGATACAACCCTGTTCGCCTTACGAACGTTTACCAGATTGGTAAATCGAACCCACGCCCCTCAGCCTAGCAATTAGAGGCACTGATTACGGCACTACCAAGTCGATCAATTTTATGACATAATTATTTTAGTGTGAAAAATTCACCAAAATATGTTTGATATCTATTACTATTACTCTATCTATTATGTTATAAATCAACTTTTTTTTATATTTGAGAGGTTACTGGTCATGGAGGTCTTTCCAGTTTTACCAGGGCAGGTGGGCAAGCAAGGGCTCAAGCCAGGAGGGGTGGGATTTGCTAACAGCTATCCGAGCGCCTCCAAAGGAGACCTAACAGCTCAAGAGTAACTGCTTCGCGAATGAATCTACTACCGGATCGGAATCGCGACCCACTGAGAAGATCTGGCGAGTAACTCAGCGGGCTGATGTTTAGGTTAGGTTGCAAGTTGCTACTCCTTGTGTTAGAGCTAAAGGTGTCTAATGCAAGACATATATCAACTATCATTTCGTTCATGAAGCAGTCATGCACGGTTTTAGGGTGAAATAACTGGTATCGATATATTTTTGAGATTGATTAAATGAGAATCAATTGGGAGAGTCTGGGCAAAGTGCTCATCTGGTCATTTACATAAATAATTGGGATATTGGTAGCTGTTTCTAAGATCAAGCTACGGGCGGCTAAATACAGTTTGGCCGTGCATACAAAGCTTAAGAAAAGAACGATCTGTTAGCGGTACACCTCATAACTATCTGGTGAGCTGGTTCTAGAACAGCGATGTATCTGTACCATCTGGGTGGCCTGATTAGCTGCTCAGTGTGATCGGCTATGTCAAATCGTTTTCGCCCACGACCCCATCGGTCAGGCGTCCTTGGGATGAGCCTTATGTCTGGTTGCAGTGTTATCTGCGTTCATGCGTTCTACCTCTTTTTTCAAGGGCAGGGATTGGACTTAGGAGTGAGAATACAGGGGAGTATAGGTGGCTTCGGCAGCCCCTCGTATCCAGCGCGCGGGAATGTTGTGAGGAGTTTCAACAATCATCCCAAAATAGACAGCTCACACGGTGATTGTCTTACTTGAATTTTGTTTCATATAGTTCGTTTTACTTGTAGCATATAAATAGTTATTGCCCTTTCCAATGAACCTGATTTCAATTTCTCCTTAATTTTCGAAAAACGATAATTTCTTTCTGAGCTGCGTATGGAACGTGACATTTGTCGTTCTTGTCAAATAAATAATTGTCGATGTTTAAATGCCTGTATAATTTAAATAAATCGCGTTTTCATTTTTAATTAAAGAAAGCAGGTAATAATGTTATCAACATTTCACAAAAGGAGTCAGACTAATTAATACGATGAGATCGTAATTTTTCATCTGACATGACACCTTTTAACCTTTGAGATATTAATGTCACCTGATTCTCCTTTTATAGTTTGATATAACGAGGTAATGTATAAAACATGGCATCTTTATAACATTAAAATACAGTGAACATTAATCAAAGATTACTTCGGGGGCAGTCTTAAATACGGAAAATGTAATCGAGAAATCGACTTATTTATTCTTAACGCGTATGTGTGTCAAGCCGTGTGCCAAAATACGTACTTTGGCACTCGTTCTTTTAATGTTCTGTTGCGATACATTAATATATTATTAGCATATGTTTCGTAAGCTTCGTACAGTTACTGTGTTAGATTCTCATTCAAAGTTCATAATAATGCTTTTTTTTATGTTTTGTGCTTTTTAATGTATAATTGAATACATTTTGATATGGTTATGTACTACATTAACGTCTCATTTTAAAAGAGGTCTGCTAAGGACGTTAGTACCTTGTAATTAAAAAAAATATCTCTTGAATCTCTTTGTAAAGTTTGAAAATATTTGATATAGAGGAAATTATAATATTTTTCCAGGAGGTGACGGTTTGTGTTTCGAACAATTCAAAAGCTACAGTTTTAGAGCCTCATTTTAGTAGGGCCATTAACTTTAATTACTAAGAGCAAGTTAATATCAAAGCAATATTGAAAGTAAATAAGATGATTGGCAAATCATGGAACATTCTGGTAGAATTGTTGGCATTGAAGCATTGTTTCTAATAATGGACTTTGATTATCGATACTTGTTATATCAAATGGCAGTAATGTTATTGACTATCCGTTTTGGTTCTGTTAAGGGTTGATAGTCTTATGAAAAAAATCTTTCTTCGAAATTTATCAGATTTATTAGATTCTCCGAAATTTACTGGTGGTAGGACCTCTTGTGAGTCCGCGCGTGGTCCGCGCGTGTGGGTACCACCACCCTGCCTATTTCTGCCGTGAAGCAGTAATGCGTTTCGGCTTGAAGGGTGGGGCAGCCGTTGTAACATAACTATACCTTAGAACTTATATCTCAAGGTGGGTGGCGCATTTACGTTGTGGATATCTATGGGCTCCAGTAATCACTTAAAACCAGGTGGGCTGTGAGCTCGTCCACCCATATAAGCAATAAAAAAAAATATCTTATTTCTTTGTACGGAAATTGATAAGTTCTTCGATTTCCCCTATTAGACAGATTCCTTTCGACGAGAAATTAATTTTATAATAATAAAATCAGCTGAAACGGACAACGAATTTATTAAAATCAACAGTATTTATTTATTTTTAGTATTGTTTCAAGTACGTATGTAAGAAAGTCACAGAACAATGTGTGACATTGTTCCAATTTCACACTACTTCGCATCCCTGTCGTGTCTGTATTACAAAACAAGAACGAGCTATGTTATCAACTAATCATACGTGAACCGTAACAAAATGCCAGGCTCTATTTCCCCAGTATTGTGATGCGTGTTAAAGATACCAAGAACCAGTTCACATATCTTCTTCTAAGCATTTCATAATGTGTAACTCGCTTTATATCATAGAAACGGTTCATCGAATTTGACCTGGATTCTTCAAAATTCTTTTCTATTGTTAAAATAACAACCACCCCGAATTGAAGGCAATGCGGAAGTTGTTACAAAAATTACTTTAAGTTTTCTAACACTAATGGTTACAATTTTGTGTTGAGTTCACATCAAGAAATTATACTATAATCCTCCAGTAATTGAATGATTGTTTTTTTTTTGCATTAAACTTTTTTTTAGCTTGGAATTATTATTGGTGGACAAGGTCTTTCCAGGTTCATCAGGACAGGTGGACGAGCACGGGTCTAGTCTGCAGGATTTTGTGATAGACAAATTTTTGTAAATTTATTTGACCATAAATTTACGATTGGCTGAAAATCTATAGTTTCTTAAGATCCACAAGCATTAAAGTAAAATAAACTACTTTATTATCAAGTTTCTACAGCAAGAACATTGTTTATCAATTCACCAACTTTCAAAAAAGGACAAAAAATGATAAATGATTAAATTATACTTACGAATTAATATGGTAATGTATCCATAGATGTAAATAAAAATAATGAAATGATAAAAATAAGAAAACAAAACAGACTATTCGGAACCATTTGTGAAAACCAATAATAATTTTGTCAGTGCTGATTACGTCAGGAGATAAAATCTCAATAATTTTTAAAGTAAACAGCCACAAATTATTATGTCACTTTTCTTAATACTATCTTTATCTGTAAGCGAGGTATCAATATTATTCAATAGCTTAAATATTTGTTGCAGGCTTATACGTATGCGAAAGTAGAGAGCTTCAGTTAGAAGAAACATGACATCGACTACGAGGTTACAGGTTTGTTATTTTTTTTACCCACCTATACTAGTAGCCTCGAGGGGTTATCCTAGCTTCATCGGACGTGTATGCCAGCTCACGGGCACAGCCTGGCGTCTTTGTTAACACTCGCACTAGCCCTAGCAAGGGCACTGCTTTGCTGAACCTACCACCGGATCGGAATAGCGGCCCACTGAGAAGATCCGACGAGAAACTCAGTGGCCTGTGTTTGTTAATAAGCCTTATAAACTAATTGTACTATATAACTGAGACTTATAACTCATATCTCAAGATAGTATGGCATTTACGTTGTCGATTTCCATGGTCTCTAAAAGCCACTTAACAAAGGGTGGGCGGTGAGCTGGTTCACTCGTCTTAATAATTAAGAAAAAAAAAACTTCATTAGCTAATAATTTATTTTTTAAATGTAACAAATTTTATTTATGCCAGTGGAATGGAAAAAGTCTTGACTGTAAGTATTTCTGGAAATTTGAGTTTCGAAAAGTATTATTATATTATTTAGATTTATCTCTAGTATATGCTACTTTTGTCCTGAACAGTGTTACTTGTTTCATTATTAGAATTAATCAATTGAACCCGGGGTTAGCATAAAGCAAAGTTGTTTAATATAATCAAGACAAAATCAGTAGTGGGAACAAATAATCATAATCTTACGTCCATGAACATTTAATATTGAATGACCACTTTTTGCTTGTTACTACACAAAGCCGCGGATCATTAATTTAACCGCAACGATTTCGAGCTGGTTAGATACACAAGTTAATAAAATAGTAAAGATTCAATGATAAAGCGTGTACGCGTATTTTAATACCACTTTGGTAATTCAGAAGGTTACAAAAGTATATGTGCTAACTACGTTAACAATGGCGTCCACTAACATAAAACGCTACGCAATCCAAAGACTAATAGATAAAAATTTGTGCAAAAACCCGTACGTACTTGTTTACACAACGAAGGGGGAAGATGTTAGTGTGGGAAATTGAATCAAGGCTTTTGAGATCTAGTCTATATTGTAATTAAATTTAATTGGTAATAAAACTAAGACATTTCTTTCTCACATTTTTACTGCAACTACAACCATAATCTATTTAGTTTATGGTCGTAAAACTTTAACAGCGTACTTTGTAATTATTATTTTTTAAAACGATATTATGAGACTACAAATTAATGTTAGTTAATGAGTTAGATTCGATACATATATTAATATTAAATTTTCTGATGGAAACTGAGGCATCAACTGAATGAACATTATTACAAAAAAAAAACAATATTAATGGTTTTTATTGTCTAGATGGGTGAATGAACTCACAGCCTATTTGATATTAAGTAGAAATCACAACATTAATGTGGTTACCCAGATTGAGACACGACAGTGACGGCTCTTGAGAATTGTTGTCTTGAGCTCTAACTTATTAGACCATTAAACTGTATACGCTATGTTTGATAATTAACTGTTACATGAATCATTATTAACGTCACCGATTTACAGTTGCTGACGTGCCTGATGGTGTACGCGTCCAGTGTACACGGCATCATGGTGAAGTTCGGCACGAAGGGTGGGCCCATCGAGCCACCGGTCCCTGAGCCGTCGCTGCCTCCCCCGCAGCCGTATCGCGCTCCCGCACCGGTTTGGGAAGAAAGGTCTAACGACGCACCAGACCCCAACGCTCAATGGTAATGTCAATAAATAAAAATACGCAAACAAATAATTAACAAATGAATTTGACAATAAAAATGTTTAGCCTTATTTTTATTGCTTAGGTGGGTGGACGAGCTCACAGCCCACCTGGTGTCAAGTGGTTACTGGAGCCCATAGACATCTACAACGTAAATGCGCCACCTACCTTGGGATATATGTCTCAGTATGGTTACAACGGCTGCCCCACCCTTCAAACCGAAACGCATTGCTGCTTCACGGTAGAAATAGGCAGGGTGGTGGTACCTACCCGTGCGAACTCACAAGAGGCCCTACCACGAGTAATTACGCAAATTAGAATTTTGCGGGTTTTGTTTTTATTACACGATGTTATTCCTTCACCGCGGAAGTCATTCGTGAACATTTGTTAAGTACGCATTTCATTAAAAAAATTGGTACCCGCCTGCGGGATTCGAACACCGTTTCATCGCTAGATATGAATGCACCGGGCGTCTAATCCTTTAGGCCACGACGACTTAAACGGTCCAACAAATAAAACAATTAATTGGAATACACATCTTTATATGGATATATTTGTTTGTTAATAACTAATTCATATTGTTCACAGGAGACCCCAGCCCTTCAAATCTCAACCTCGATACACGCATATCGTATACAATGTTCCAACTGCTCCTCCTCTATCTTTAACCAATGCTCAAAAATTCGTCAACTCCTACATAC
Source organism: Bombyx mandarina (assembly GCF_003987935.1). The sequence goes on along the minus strand of NW_021011511.1, from coordinate 465,373 downwards.
CAAACCGACGAACAGTTCAGCCAATACAGGCAGAACCCACCCAAAACTATTTCACACCAGCCCAATTCTTAAGTTCTCAAAGCCTACCAGGTGTTGGTCTGAGATATTTTGTTCCTTTATATCTCAATGAGCAAAAAATAGAAAAAAGTAAACAGGATGATTCGAAACTAAATCGTATTGAAACCGATCAAGTCGATGAGACTAGTAAATACTCTGCCAGTGATTCTCAGTGGAAATATGAGAAAGAAGCCGCAAAAAGAACTACAAGAAACACGCAAGAGGTAATCAACTATTTTTATCAGAACTGGAGTTTAGCTTAGCACAAAATTGATGAACATAAAAGAAATAGGTTTATCATTAATATAAAATAAAATTGGTTAACCCTGACTTGCGGAGCATGTTCTCGGAAAATTACGGCGTTATTATAAGGGGTTTTTATTGAATATCTTTAATATAAGAACATTGAATCTGAAACAACCATTTTTTTTTAAATTCATGTCTAGTATTTGTAACTTCATTTTAAGATTTGTTAGCATACTAGTCTACTTATTACATGTGTTTATTTTGTGGCAAATATTTGAATATGTCAAGTTTTAAGTTTAAATTCTTTTGTTACAGGTTGAAACATTCCCCATCTACCAATGGCCAATATATATTATTCCTCGACACCGTTAAGATTTTAACAACGTTTTATTAATTTACAGACATCGCAACTGATCATTTTGTACAAAAACTTTTTTAAACAATATGGATCAAGAAATGTATTTAATAGAAACTCGTTTTCTTCTTATTTTGAAAATAAGGTATTACAGGTAATTTCAAAATGTACTTGCGATGTCATAAGTAGTTAGTGTTTAAGTAAGATTAAGATAAAAGTGCCAGAATTTAAAATAATCGTATACATAATTGCATAAAAATTGCGTCTGACAGTGTTTAATATATAAAAAAAAAAAACTATGTGAAGTCTTATGAAATTAAATGCACAATGAATAAGTATGTGCATTTGGTATTACAAAAACTGTCCTTCACGGATTGTCATGGCAATTTGATTTATATTTAATATGTAGTAATGTATGGAAGGTACCCTTTCGAATGCATATCAAAATATGATTAATTCGTCTTCAAGGTTAAATATAAAGCTGTGAAAATCACATTCAAATTTCTGATTTACAGCTCACGATTGTGTGATTTCAGTTATTTATGTTGGTTTTAATAGTTTTCTGATGGCAGCTTCTTGGCATTAAAACTATAAAACTGACGTTTAATGTTTTCTATACTATAATGAAGTGGAAGTATACTAAAAATTGAATTAGGAAGGGATTGGGTTGGAAAATTTGTTGAATCCAAATTAGTAGAGGCGTTCCATTATTGTCAAAAATATTATGGTACCTAATGATGTCATTATATAATACATATTGTTTCATTCGCAAGTATGTACGATATGTAACGACAGATACATTTTGTCGCTCAACCACTGCGAAATAGAAACGAGAAAGACAATTATGATGACTATTTTCACAAAAAAAAAAAAACTGGAACATATAATAATATCATTTGTTTTGTGTTCACAATGGCGAGACGAAGTTTTATTACACCATTGTATAAACTATTTTTAGATTTTCGTCAGCAAAAATAAAACAGATATTTGGTTCAGTTATAGGTGTATGTATATATTTTATTTCCAACAGAAACGATTTTATGTTTGTGATTTTTCACGTCGTTAAGTTTTTGTTTATATTTTTAATAATATTCTTTGACGAATCAAACGTTTTTGTATGTATGTCCCGTAGTTTTAATTACGCTTGTAAATATGTAAAATAAATGGATATTATTTTTCAAAGATTTTTCTTTTACCATTTGTTGGTCTTTTTTGCCTATCTATTGCTAATAACCTCAAAGGGTTATGCTAGCTTCATCATACGTGTAGGACGCTCACGGATTCCTGCTTTGGAGACTTTGCTAACATCTATAAGCTAATCGGGTATGTAGTTTGCAGCGGTCACGACAAGAGGTAATCGTGTCGCGCTGCTCTTTCGGAGTAATGTTCCGACGCAGTCTACAGATACCAATTGATACTGATTCTAGATCGTCGTCAATTTGTTGCTCAAAAATTTTTGAGATTAAATAAGAATAAGGTGAAGACAAGTAATTTTACTTTGTAAACGAAAAAATGTGAAAATAAATTCTTCTAAATAAAAAAATCGTTTTTCATTTTAGGATGCCGTAGTGAACAAAAAACTACATACATTCATAAGCTCACCATGCGGTGGTGAATGAGTATTCATCCCTACGATATTTAAATTATCGAGAAAAAAAACACAATATTAACACGTTGTAGAACTTTGTATGTAAGCTTTTAATTAAGCTTTAGACAATACTTTATTTATATGACGCTTTTTATAGGTTTCTTTTTTATATTCAAGATTCAACCTCCACTTTACATATTATGCCTTTAGTATGTTTTTTATGAGTTAAGTTTTAAATATAAGTTTTTATGAGTAATTACGATTGACATTAATTTGTTATTTATGTTCAATCTTTATTTACGTCTCATAACAGATAAAATTTGCAACTGAATGTAGAAAGGGGACAAAAGGTTTAAAAGAAAAATTCACAATAGCATTTACAAAATAAGTTTGAGTGTTCTCAATTTGATGGAGATAAAATCAAAGTTGGCCGCATCTTCACAATGAATGTTGAAAGGCGTGTTGAAACGGCACCTTTGCTTAACCTCTCCGACTTGCTTCTACCTATTATCAAATGGTACTTTGCCAGTTAAATATTCCATTATCTATCTTAGTTTAGACAACTAAACTATGGAAATGTAAATAAAGCCTTGATTTTTAATCGCTTACCCGTGACAAATGATTAAACGACTCCATAGAAAATCCCTGTCTCTACTTTATTAGATACTAGCGACCCGCCCTCGCTTCGCTTCGGAAACATTAAAACACATATGAAACAAAAAAAAAATTATTAAAAAAAAATTAAAAAAATTAGCCTATGTTCATCAGGGACAATGTCGGCTTCTAATGGAAAAAGAATTTTTCAAATCGGTCAAGTAGTTTCGGAGCCTATTCGAAACAAACAAACAAACAAATCTTTCCTCTTTATAATATTATTATTATTATTATTCTTTTATATTTATTTAAAATCTTATTAATTACATAATATTTTTTAAAAAAGGTATTAAAAATACAATTTTTAAAAAACACTATATAAAAATAGATTGCCGCTGATGGCGGTGTCTACGACACAAGCCACCAGTGGTTAGGACTCCAGAGTGAGAAACCTCCTCACAATGCGTGCAGTATCGAGGATAACTGCTTTCTGTATTAGGCCCTTAACCCAGCTGGATAACGAAAGTTTCTTAAGATGTTGATCGANAAAGTTGAGGATCCTCAGACTGACAACAACAAGTACCAACACGAGAACCACGACGTTAACATCTCGAAGGGCATGTACTGTCAGCACGAAGCTGATGGTACCGTCAGGGCCGTCAATTATTCGACAGACAAACACTTAGTATTATTAACTTGGAAACTGATTCAACATCGAGATGGACAGGAAAATCTCGCAACACATTTGGAGCTCGAGAATCATTTTTAGGGGCATTAAAAATGTACATTGTCTAAGTTTACTGGTGGTAGGACCTCTTGTGAGTCCGCAAGGGTAGGACGTCTGCACGGTAGGTATATGCCCTGCCTATTTCTGCCATGAATCAGTAATGCGTTTCGGTTTGAAGGGCACAGGGGAAGGGACAGCCGTTGTAGCTATACTTGAGATCTTAGAACTTATATCTCAAGGTGGGTGGCGCATTTACCTTGTAGATGTCTATGGGCTCCAGTAACCACTTAACACCAGGTGCGCTGTGAGCTCGTCCAACCATATAAGCAATAAAAATAAAAAAGTAAATTATTTAAAACTTCTTCCAGTGTTTTCATTTAAATCTATTCCGAAAAAGGAAACCTACCATGGTAAAAAGGTCAAAGTGAATTCACACGAATTCAAAGCGAAGTAACAGCGTACTACCTGAATATTTAAGGTACTTTGGAAGCTTTTGCTCTACTGAGAGATTTCATCGATGGTGTCCTGAAGAATATATGATACATAAACAGCTAATTTAACGCAAAAAATTCTAGGCATACATCAAAAGGATCTTGAACTGTCAATCGATAACAAAGTTTTGTAAAACTAAAATGTATGACTATCTAAAATTCACCTGAATTACGGTCCTGGTACAGTCAGGACCATAATGGATACCATTAGTATTCGACTGATTTCTTTTTTTGCCCGTATAGCATTTATTGCTAGTTCGCCAAAATGAATTAAGGTTTATTGTGATTTAAGCAAAACAGAAATATGATGGGTTGATTTTTTTATTATATTTTTTCATCATTTTTATTATTCACAAAATGAAATATCGTTTATAAACAACGAAACAGAAATACTCGTAAGTAGCTCTGTGTTATAATTGAACGATTAGCAAAATGATCACAATCAATCTTAGTAGTGATGGTGATGAGGTACAATATGATGAGTACTATATTTCACATCAGCGTGGAACCTGTGAAAAGACAAATGGTAATTTAAAATATGATAGAGGTTGCTGTATTATTATTATTATCATCTCCGTACTATATTTGTTACTAACCCAGAATGATGATCACCATGATAGTCGACATGTCTGATAGAACCATCAGGTTGGTGCAGCGAGTAATATCCCTTGACGACGTCACCGTCGCGGGACTCGTGCTGACTCTTGTGGTCGCCGGTGTGAGGGTCGCTCACTTTGTACTCGAAGTCGAATTTAGGGTGGGTCTGAATTGAAAGTTTTCAATTTATTTAAGATGCTAAATTTCCCAATATAAGTTTATGTGTTCGAGTTCAATTAGTACGTCACTCACGTAGTAATCATGATGGTGTCCGTGATGCACGGGTTCATGGTGACCGTCGTACTTGTGGATGTGTTGGGAGGAGAACGCGTGCTCGGCGTACACCGCACCCACCAACGCGACCAAAACCACCACCTGGATAGAATAAAAGATATTAATAATCCGCTAAATATTAAATTGTCACTAATCATATTTGACTATTTCAAAGTATGAGGCTCGGATTTAATCGAGAACTAAAAATCACCTTTGAGAACATGATATTGTGTTACTACTGACTGAAAACGACCAAGTGATAGATTTCGTCAAACAATTCTAACTTTTATATAGTTATCAAAGCCGGCGAAGGTCCAAGTCGCTAATTTAAATTGTTTCTGGTTATCGCAATGTGTTTTGTAACGATTTAACAATTGGAGTGTGCTATACAGCAAGTACACGAAATGTTAAATATTTCAACCCTTTTGTTTAAGAAGGAGGGTCTTTCTAGTTTGACCCACACGGGTAGACGAGCACTGGCTCAGCCAGAAGGGGCTGGGGTTTCTAAAGACTCGGATCGGAACCGCGACCCAGTAAGAAATTCTGTGGGCTAATTTATGAGTGCTGCAAGCATCTAATTCAATAATAATGGATCGGGTGGATCCGTAAGGATGTGTCTAGGGCCTTCGCTGTAACTGGCTACCGCGTGAACCGGAATTGAGGTAGCCAGCGGCGGCAACAATGAGGCGGTTTTAAAGTAACAGACATTGTGCATATAATCTGTCTTAAACATTAGTGTAGTGGGCTACAGTTGCTGTGGAATCCACAAAAGGTAACGCAAAGATACGTGGGATGTCCCATACTTTGGGATAGTGGTGTATTATTATAGGATAAGCATAAGCTAATGCAAAAACGCGAAGTTCGTCTCATACATTTTTGAAATCTTTTAGTATCTTTTGAGATGATCCCATAATTTCCATTTTACCAACGCCCAATTCGCAACCTAAGTAGAATTCATCTATTATCTGTTTCTGGAGTTTCTCTAGAAGATGCTTCCTCGGCGCAATAACTCCTTCTTCAACGACTGAACGATCGGTTCGTTCGTTTATCGTCTATTTAGGTATTAAGCTGTTATACCTTGTCTTTACCCTTTTTTTTCCTTTTTCCTGTCGTAATGTTCAGTTGAACGGTCGTCTTCGTTCATTTGTCTCGAAAAATCACACTGTCAAATTTTCGACTTAGTCTATGTCTCATCAATGTAATTCGTATGTCCTGTCAAAGAAATTGATCGCCACGACAACGACGTTTGAATAATTAGTTCCTAAACGGTGGGCAGTAACTAAGTTACACCTCTGGTATTTTTTGTTTCTAGAAGCATTGATGACTACCTACTCACTTTAAGACGTACCGTACGCCTGTGTCCCCATTAAGCCAAAAAAATGTACACGCACTAGCTACTAATGTGTTCATTTTCCAAAAATGGCCTTTGTATAAGTCAATAAGTAATTTACAATGTTGCAAACGTTTGTTGCTAGTGGTTGGATAATTTAAACGCCTATGAAATAAGAACGACCTTGCTGTTATTTGATACTTGATAACAATATAAAAGCAATCAGATTTCTGAAATACGTATCAGTTCACATAGTGACTACAGTTCACAATGGTTTCCAAGGTATGTAGTTGTAATATAATTGAACCGGAGAAAGAAAATATTTTATAAAAGATTGCGGCTAATCAAAAAAAAAACCTTCCAGGTAGTATTATTCGTTGCTTTGGTGGGTGTTGTATCCGCCGAGCATGCATTCTCCTCCCAACACATCCACAAGTACGATGGACACCATGAGCCAGTACACCACGGACACCATCATGATTACTATGTGAGTATACCGTTATCACATGCACCTGCATAATCTAAATTTTATATCGTATATAATTTGAATTATCATATTATAGACCCACCCTAAATACGAGTTCGAGTACAAAGTGAGCGACCCTCACACCGGCGACCACAAGAGTCAGCACGAGTCCCGCGACGGTGACGTCGTCAAGGGATATTACTCGCTGCACCAACCTGACGGCTCCGAAAGACACATGCACTACCACGGTGATCATCATTCTGGGTAACTATCGCACTATGAACGTCAGTGAAAGCATTCGAAATTAGCTTTAAAGTAATAACCAACTAGGGACATACTTATTCTGTTCACAGGTTCCACGCTGATGTGAAACACAGCACTCATCACATCGTTCCCCATCATCACCATTATTGAGCTTCAAGCTGAATGAATCCATTATGTTTTATGTTTTTTGTATTGTAAATACTGTAATCCAATGAAAAGCCAAAACGTTATTAGCAAAAATAAAGTACGTGTTGCCTAATCAACAGATAGTTATTTTGTTTTTATTCACATAAAAACGAGCACACGATCCTCTGCTGTAAGGTAGTGACAAAAGTCCAGAATATATAGACATCAGAATGTGAATGACGCACCGCATCCTGAGATATAATGTCGAAGTGATAATTGTGACATGTAACGGCTGCTCGGCCCTTCAAATCTCATTTGCGACAAGAACAGACTTAATGGTAATATCGTAACCTCTAACCCAGTGCATACTGGTTGGCGATCGCACTTCGCTTGGATAATTCTCCAAGAACACTGGTACTCACTTCAGGTGAATCCCGAAAATACCATGTGCCACTAGACCGACATCTACACAGCCAAATACTTAAACTTAACTAAACTTTTCATGTCATTCTTCAAACTTGTGGAGAGTACGTAACGGTAGGCAGGAAGACTTGGCTCTGCGTCTGGCATTGCTGAAGTCTATGGGTGACGTTAACTACTCACCATCAGGTGGGTCGTATGCCCTTCTACGTACAAAGGCAAAAGAATAATAATTGGAATGACAGCGAACAACAAACGACTGTCCACCTTCATGTATACCATAGCACGTACGAAATAATACAGAGAAAAATCGCAAAATTACATTAGAAATAGTGCTTGGAGAAACATTAAGCAAACTGACAAAAACACCTTTTTTATTTGATAAATAAATAGTAGTAATAATAATTTATATATTTAATATATTTAACAATAATAATAATAATGATAACTGGGAACAAAATATAACGCACGGTCTTTCTTGTCCCGAATTACGATTGCCTGTGTTATGGATACCAGAGACTGTCATACATACTTATATACGTTTAGATATATACATAATAATATATGGATGGATAATAAATACCCAAACAGACAAACTAACCGATATGGCAATCGAACCCACGACGCCTGGCGCAACAATCAGGGTTGCTAGCTACTGCATCACCGAGTCAGAAAAAATAGTTTAGGAAATATGTAAAAAAATAAGTAAAAATTAGTCAAATAGTCATTGGATCTATAAGACTTCTTAAAACACCAGAGTGACCACTATATAGGAAATAGTAAAACGTTTATAATTAATACGCTTTTTATTAGCTTCAGATGTATGTATGTTAGTATGTATGTTTGTAACGGAATCTATGAACATGATTTTGACACCTTCAAAACGTCGGATTAACATGAAATTTTATTTATAAATTAAGGACCGATGACAATTCAACATTTAAAAAAAATTGAAAAAGAAAATGAACAAATTGAAATTCAACTAAAAAGCGAAAAATAAATAATAGTTTAAAAAAACTAAAAAAATACGCTTTTATAGAAAATCCAACTAAAAAATTGAAAATGAATTTTAATAAATTTGAATTAAAAATAGTGTAAGAAAAAATGATTTTATTGTAAAAAAAGCGTGGGGTGCTTTTCAGGATATTATCAAAATAACCCTTCTACTCATATCTGTTCATAAAATATTTATAACTACTGATATCATGCATCCAACGCTTTTTTTACAATAAAATCATTTTTTTTAAATGAAGTTGTTTTTGATACCAAATGACCATACCTTGATGGCAAATGACTACCGATGTTTAAAAATATCAACAATATTAGCGTTAGAGGCATCCTCTGCCTATCGCTGAGATTGTTTTATGAACCTTGCATGCGGAAGAATATTATAGGATCATTTGAAATAATGAAATAAGAGAGGAAATAAGGAAGAAGAAACAACAGCATTTAATAATTTAATTCAATTTAATGTAGTGAGAATTTAAAGCAATGAAAATAAAGTAATGATAATTTAAACCTCATCAAAAATACACTCGAATTCAAAGTTGAGGATCCTCAGACTGACAACAACAAGTACCAACACGAGAACCACGACGTTAACATCTCGAAGGGCATGTACTGTCAGCACGAAGCTGATGGTACCGTCAGGGCCGTCAATTATTCGACAGACAAACACTTAGTATTATTAACTTGGAAACTGATTCAACATCGAGATGGACAGGAAAATCTCGCAACACATTTGGAGCTCGAAAATCATTATTAGTGGCATTAAAAATGTACATTGTCTAAGTTTACTGGTGGTAGGACCTCTTGTGAGTCCGCACGGGTAGGACGTCTGCACAGTAGGTATATGCCCTGCCTATTTCTGCCGTGAATCAGTAATGCGTTTCGGTTTGAAGGGCACAGGGGAAGGGACAGCCGTTGTAGCTATACTTGAGATCTTAGAACTTATATCTCAAGGTGGGTGGCGCATTTACGTTGTAGATGTCTATGGGCTCCAGTAACCCCTTAACACCAGGTGCGCTGTGAGCTCGTCCAACCATATAAGCAATAAAAATAAAAAA